>QWTY01016407.1:0-25439 GCA_008033365.1 Pseudorectes ferrugineus
TGTTATTTAAACCAAACTGAGAGTTTAGCCACATAAACATCTGTCATCTGAGCTTAATTCTTGGTACTTTCTCTTTTTCCTTCTTCTTCTTCTTCAGAAAATAAAATACTCAGATGTGTCTGACTACATAAAAGGGGAGCTGAACCATCTCATTTTTCTGTATAAGTATCAGAAATAATGATAGAGAAGAATAAGGGGAAATTTTTAAAAAACAAAACAATTACAAACAATTAAGCATGCTGAACATCAACCATAGCCTAGATGGTCTTCCTCTATCTGCCTCCACACATAACAAAGTACAAAATAAACTCAGATACCATCTACTTTTGGTTTAATTCATAAAAGAATTCAACCAACAGCAGCCAAATTGTACAAATTGTACCTAGGAAAATGTACCTGAACACATGCTAAGAAACAAAATTAAAATATTCAAATTTTCTTTTTAATTTTTTCCCCCACCTCTCTACTACACTCACGAAGATTCAAAAGGAAAATGGCAGATTCCATGAATAAGAAAATCAAGTAATGGGACATATTCAGTCCCCACTTCTTGCCACATCCTTTCTTCAAAATAAACCATTTGTTTTTTAATTTATTCTCTCTTAATTTGATATGGTGATTTAGCAGTCTAGTAGAATAACAGGAGACATAAGAATCACAGAAAAATTCAGGCTGGAAGGTACCTCAGGGATGCTGTGATCCAACCTCTTGTTCACAGCAGGGTCAGCTCTGAAGTTAGACCAGGATGATCCAGCCAAGTCCTGAACACTCCCAAGGATGAAGACTGCACAGCCCCTCTGAGCAGCCTGTTCTGCTGCCTGCCTGCCCCCAGGATTAAAAAGTTGTTCCTTATACCCACTTTGAACCTTACATCTCTTAAGTGGTATTTTTATACTTTTTATGTTGTCATATTTCCAATTTGTATTAACCAAAATGGCTACATATCTCCTTTCCTTTGCGACCCAGTTGTTCTTGTTCCAGAATAAACCTGGCACATATACATATATATATTTTTTTTTTTTTTTTTTTTTAAATGTATGAATACACACACACTGGTCACTCAGTGTGGTTTCACTCTAATGCAGCCCAAGGGATCTGTTAACAAGAACTTCAGCTACCCCAGCTCAGGGGTGGATTGTAACACCAGCCTGAGGCACGGGGTCAGGATATGGCCAGAGGGGTGCAAAGCCACTCACAGGCAGTGGGCAGAGAGCAATCAAGCACCCACAGCTCAGCCTAAATAACAAAAAAGGGGGTAATAAAATCAATGCAAGTTATTTAACACATCATCGCTGCTACCAGGGCAGGAGTTAATTTGGCTAAAGAGGGAAACAGGGTAGCAAAGGAGAGCTTTGATTTGGTCAAAGCAGTGCCATCTCTGGAGAATCATTGAACCCTAGAATGATTAGGGTTGGAAGGGACCTTAAAGACCATCTATTTCCATGCCTTCCCAGCTATGGGCAGGGACACCTTCCACTTTGGTGCTCAGAACATGTTGCCCACCCAGTTTGATGTCAAACACCACCTGGGATGGGGAGACCACAGCCTCTGGACAACCTGTGCCAGTGCCTCACAGAAGGCAAGAGCAGAACTTGAGCCCACGCTCATAGGAGCCAGGTGTTCATTCTGTTCCTTTTTCAAGGGAATTAGGAACTTCATGTGAGGAGACAACACGGGTTCTTCATGTGAGCAGCTGGCCTGTGACACACAAATCATGGCTGTCATGGCTCCTTGGACACAGAGTGCATATCCCTGACAACTGGGGGCGTGATGATAACAGGAAATACGAGGGGAAGAGAGGAATGTAACAATGGCCCTTAATTAGGAGCAGATGAAGAATTTGCTTGGTTTTCTTTTCCATCCCTGGAGGTACAAGGGAGTAGACTTTAGCCAATGGATTTATTTTTCCCATGCTCAGGTAGGGTGGTTTGAGGTGAGAATGGACTCTTTTACTTAGTGGTCTTGGACCACGAAATTGTGCAAGGAACAATAATTTTGAAGAGGCTGTAGAATCTATTCTTGGAAGAAAGAAAGGAGAGTCCAAGGACCCTGACTGTCATGCCCCAGCAGCTCATGGAGAAGAGGGAGGATGATGCATGGTTACCTATTCCTTGACTCTGCCAGTGGCTGCAATCCCCACCACAGAAGCAGCAGAACAGGTGGTACATCTACTCCTCAGCTGAGGCAGTTCAGGCTGTCACATTAATGGAGTTGCCATCAGCTCCAGTTTACATTACTACGTGAGACTGAACTACAGCAGCAGAGAGATCTGATTCACAATCCCTGTTGGAGTTAAGCATTGTGGCTAAAGAAGTGGCCTCCCCCACATCCCCTCGGCCAATGCAGCTACAGCTCGCAGGGATCATGAATCAGAGTCTGGCAGCAGGGAATAGATTAGGAAAAAGAAGTAAGACAGGAAATAGGGAAGAAGAAAGAGAATAAAGAAGTGAGTGCAAGAAAGGAAAGAGCATTAGCAGAAAGAAAAAGGGTTATTAGTATGTTAAGAGAAAAAAAAAAAAGGATAGGAATTTGTTAGGGTGTTTCTCAAAAGTCTAAATTTAGAGGAAGTAAGGAGAAAAGGCACCTCACATCTATTAATACTACCGAGTTATTGATTACCTTTGGGCTTGATCGCAAAAAGAGCCAGTAACAAGTTGTTTGAACCAATTACAACTATAGTAGTCTATAAAATACAGTCATCAAATTAAGTGAAAAAGCTTCTGTCTGGGATTTGGATACTCCAAGCACTAGGATGCATCAGGGAGCAGAATCACACCCTAAAGAGTTAATAACATCAGTATGGAAAAGATTTTTACCTGGCTGGGCAATTAAGAACTGTCCAAGTGATGAACAAGAGGAATTGGCACCTCCAAAGCATAAGGCAGCAAGCAATGGCGTGTTGGGAAGAAAGGCAAAACCTTTCTTGCTTGAGTTAATGAATGATAAATTAGCAGGTCAGGGGAAAATCTTTCCACTGAAATGATTCAAAAGGTGTACAGGGACCAAACATGGAAAAGGAATCCGCCTGCTTCAGGCTCCACTCAGTGAGTGTAACCTGAAGACTTAGTGAAAACAGAGGCCTCAGTTATAAATGCTGCCAGGCATTTGCCAACTTGTCAGTAGAGTCATATGGAGTAAAGGAAACCATCAAATCTGAATTAAATGCTGCTTGGAGAATATGTTGGGGTTTTCTCCATTCCCTTCTGTTCTTACAAGTATGTATGTGTGCCATCTGTTTAGGATTTGTAAATAAATACTTACTGACTTGTAGCTTAATTTTTGTTAGGAGTTATTCCAAGGAGGGTTGAGCCTTAAGGCACTCCTTTCCTTGGGAATGGCCACCCTGAAAAGTTGTGCCTTAGATATTTGCAAGGTGACCACCAAGCCCTACATGTTCCCATACAAGCACAAGGTTCTGTGTCTCTGCAAGTGACAGGCTCTGTTTGAGTCCTCTGGCAAAAGGAGCTTACAGGGAAAATGTATCTTTGGGGTGAGCACTGGTGGCCAGGAGAGCTCTTGGGCACCGGGCAAGGCAACAATTCTGTATTTCAAGGGTCTCATGGGACATAAAACAGCAATAAATATTGAAAAAATATGGTTAAAAAGGAGAGAGATTTATGACATGTGCTGCAGGATAAAGTAAAAACTCTCCACGTCCTTGGTGGTGCCAGAAGTTGGTCTCAAGATGAAATAGTCCAAAGAAATAGAATTAGCCTTTCTGTGTTACCACAGATGAAATTAAAGGCCAGAAATGAGAAAATGGGAGGCAGCTAGAAATGAAGATAGTAAAGAGGCCAAACTGGCATCACAAGAAACAGAGCACAGGAGGTGAATGGGACTGACAACCACAGTCAGCTGGCTGAGATGAAAGGACATAACCAGCAGAACAGAAGCAACTTTCCAAGTCACACAGCCTGTAATTCACACAGCACAGGCAGATCCTTCTGACAGTGTGTGCAGCATCCACAAAGCAGCTAGAGACTGTCAGGTATCTGTTTTATTCTTCTAGCTGGAAGGACGAAACTTCATCCATTTTCAGCAGTGTAGACTAGGCAGTGTATCAAATTACACTCTGGTCAAACATATTTTACTAAGAAATTTTTTAATTATTCTAGCAATAGACAGCCAGCAACGACAGGGCTTCAAAGAGCAGAATGGTTTAAGTCTTCTATAGAAACATTTGCTACATGCCATACCTGTGCCAAGAAGAGGATTGGGATCTTATGTGGTGGGAAATGAGGCAATTATTGTTCTCATCAAATTACTTTAGGCCAAGGCATTTCAAATCCTCAGGAAACAGTTCATTTAAATGTGGGGATGATGACATGCTCAGCACTAATCTCTCAGGAAGAGCATAAGAGAAACCTCAGCATCAGCAGATGGGCAAGAGAGGGAGCAGTGAAATAATTTCCACATACAGTCCCATCGCTGAAGCTCTCCATAGGAAATATCCACAGTAGGACCTTGTAGCACTGCAACTCAGAGTGCAGCAAGAATGTAAATTCACTATGCCACACGTTCAGTGAGCAGAGTTAGTGCAGGGCAGGCAATCGGCTGCTGTGACCAGAGATGACAGGATAGCAAGGAATGTGTGGTATCAGGATGCTGGGGAAACCAAAACCCCTGTCCTGGGGTTCCCCGGCTGGTAAGGTAAAGAAGGCCAGAAGGGGTAGGTAAAAAATCAGTGAAATTTCCTTTAAAAGAAAAAGAAAAGCTGAACAGAAAGAAGTCAGAGTAACAGCAATCAATGCATGTGGAAATAATGCAGACTGGAAAATTGAGTCAGTGTGGACCAGCACATGGTTCCTAGCTTAGCTGGTTTAGTGGGACCTAGAAAAGGTCCTTGAAATATATTCCCGTTTTCCCAGCAATCGCAGCATGCTCTCACAACAGCCACACTGGCTCGACTCAGTTGCTTCCAGGTGACCCCTGCAGTCATTGTCATTACCTCTCCTGGAGCTAACCTGCCAGTCCCCCACTTTTGTGTCTTTTATACACTTTTATACAGTTTATCCACAAGATGGATAAGTCACCAGCCAGAGCCAGCTGCAGCAAGAACTGAATGCTCACCTACCACCTCACGCATACATCTTCGGAGTATGAATGTTGGCAGGAAGTAGCTATTCTCTTTCTCCTGTTAGTTGCTGAATGGTATAATACAGTCTTGTTTCCCTTCCAGAAACTGTCCTTTGTTCTGACAGTGAATTTATATAGACCAAGTAGTGACACTTTTGTATGGGGGAGCCTTAACATTTGGGTAGCGTGGCTGGGAAAATAAAATTTCTGCTCAGCAAGCATTAGCCTTTTTCCACTTCTTTCCTTCCTAAATTTACAGTTGCTTCTATCCACCTTTCATCTGCTCAAGGGAAAAAAAAAAAAGGAAAGAGCCTTTTCTTATGTTCTTCACTTAAACAAAACCAGTCTTTCACATTCAAAGAGATTCATACCCTACTACTAAGATAATAGGTGAGATGCAAGTCCAAAAGTGCCCCTACTGTGTGCTGAGCATTCATGGGTGGTCGAAGCTGTAACTGAGCTGCCTCACCATGGTGCAGCAAGAATTCAGATTTATTTTATGCAACTGGCATTCCATTTATACTTTTTGGTCCAATGTATCTCAGAGCGCATTGCAGAGCATTTAATCACAATATGCTGTACCTACAGCACAGTTCCACCAGAGTCATTTAGCACATGAAAGGGGAGGGAAGGGGAGGAGATGGGAGGAAAAGGAAAAGAGGGGAGTTGATTTTGGAAAATTTAATTCTCACCTGATTAAAAAAGAGTTAAGTGTTCTGATTGTCTTTCTCCTAACTCCTGTCAAAATCTTTTCACTCATTGCACCTCCTCTCAGAAACTCAATTCATACTGTCTGACAGTTAACCCTTGCTTTCTAATTCCCAAATTGTTTACCCATGGCATAAATTCTCCACAAGTCTCACGTTCTCCTAAGTGCCTAAATGCTTCATAACAGCCCTCTCTTAATTTTAAACTGCTGCAACCAGGCCTGTCTAGTGAACTAACACACAGCCTCAGTACATAAAGGCCTGTCCTCTCTTCATTCAAATCTTAACTCTTCCTTGAAAACACCAAGTTAAAGGATTTTAAAAATATCCACGTTTGCTCCCTGGGCGATTTGTCTTCATATTTTGGTCCATAACCTAAACTGCAGCTCTCCAGAATAGGTAAAGCTTTCCTATCCATGCCTTGTAGCATGCCAAGTGCATTGCCAGTACTTGACAAATAATTGCTGCCTCCACACATTATTCTTCCTACTCGATAGCAGAGCCCCAGGAATTCAGCCCAGCAGCTAACAAGCAAAGTCTGGAAAAAGCAAATAAGCATTTTGAGGAAAGCTCATCTTTCTCTCAGCTGCTTCTGGAACCAGAAGCAAAGACAAAAACAAAGGGAAAAAACCACAGTTAAAAAACTGCAACCAGCCTGAAACCTTCGTTCCTTCCATTCCTCATCTTGGCAAGTTAGAAGTACAGTAGCTTGGCCTCCCCTCCAGTTAGCTTGGCCTCACTTCCTACCCATGGGTGTGGGCTCAAGGGTGAAGAAATATGTAGGCTGCAAACCTGTAGTGGTGGTTTGTTTAGCATGTTTCTATCAGGGCACTTCAGCTTTTCTCCCTTTTTTCCTATAGGAATTTTTCATTTAATAGTACCAAACATAATGGCAAATGAATGGCTGACCAGGCACACAAAAACCTATAAAATCAAAATTAGAATAAAAAACCCAAGCGTGACTCACCTAAGAGATTTGAGATCAAGAGGCCAATTCCATTTTTACTAATCACTCAATGCATTTATGCTTTCACAAGTGCAGAGAAAATTTTATCTATGTGTATGTGTATATTCCTCTTGCAGGGGGCAGATTTGTCATTGCAGCACAGAAGAACAGTGTGCTGTGTTCTTTGTTTTGTGGCCTCTTAACAATACGAAAAAGAAAAAAGTAACAGTTATTCTGAACTGTCAAGATGAAAAAGTTCTCCTCTGAGTTTAGAATGGAGCTTATGCAAGAGAGGAGTGCTGCTGCCCATGCTCTGTAATCGCTATTTCAAAAAGCAGCTGCGTCCTACCCAGAGAGGACACTGATGGTTCACGCAACATGAACCATCAATGCCAAGACTTTTCAATACACTGACACATCAGATTCCCTTGTTAGAATTCAGAGCACACCCCCTGCGAAGCTCCCTTTACCCTCCCTCTGGATTTGACAGATGAGAAGGAGCAGGCGATGCCAGAGCCCTGAGAGCTGCAGGAAAAGGGGGTGGCACAGCCATGTGCGGGAAAGGAGGGGCAGGCACACAGAAAGCCTTGTTCACCTGTGGGTTGCCAGGTGTCTTTGAACTCTGTGCTGTGTGGTACAAGGGTGGGTTGTTTGCTTTCAGTCAACAGCCCGTGGTGGTACCCTCTCACTGTAACCTATTTCTATTCACAGACACAGAACAACAAAAGTATTCCGTGAAGCCACAAGCACACAGAACACTGTTTCACACAGTTTGTGTGGCTCCCTCTGTGAGGACAAAATACATCCCAAGGATATTCACCCTGCCTGCTGTTTGGCCACACCATGGGCAGCTCAAACACATGTGATTAATGTCAAGAACACTACAAATTCTGCTTCTCTCTCGCTTTCTTTTCTGCTTGACTTGCTTGCTACTCAGAGCGTGCATCAACAGATTTAAGGAGAACTTCTTCACTGTCTATTCCCCATCACAGTTGTGATCACCATTATTGTTTTTGCCTTACCCACAAAGGAAAAGAAGTTTAGAAGTGTTTTTCTGGATAGAAAGTAGTTCTCTCAATTCAGAGGAACCCTGATTTGGTTACTAATGCCAAGGAGATGGCTACAGACTTAAAGTCACCAACTGGAAGTAGCCCAAGTACACATAAGTTTACACCATTCACAAGCCCCTTTGGTTTGCAGAGTAAAGGGCAGTCAAAGCATTAAATCCATCGTTTCACCTTGAAAATTCTATATCTCTTGAAAATTCTATATTTCTATCATATAATCAGATAATCACAGAATATCCTGAATTGGAAGGAACCCACAAGGATCATCATAGTCCAACTCCTGGACCTGCACAGGACAACCCCACGTGCTTGAAAACATTGTCCGAACACTTTTATCCTCTCTTCATTTCATTTCATTTTCTAATAAACAGGAAGAGATGCACTGGCTGGAAGCTGGGAGGAAGCAGCATGCAGTATTTCACATGCAACGAAGCCTGAAAAGTTTAGTTTGGTGGAGATTGTTCAATACCATATGTGGGTGAATTTTCCAAACAGTAACAAACAGCCAGTGAAATGAGTTTGCATTCGGACACACTTGGCTCAGCAGGCTGTGGTTTAGCCCCATAGGTAAGCTCAGATTTGACATGGGTTAAAATAAAATAGTCCTTGGCGACCGGTCATGGTAACTGAAATCTTACTCTTGGAGGACTGGTTAAGAGAGTCCAGATCCAATTCTTCCACAGCCACTGCAGCTGGAACAGAGCTGGTCTGTCAGTGCCCAGCTCCATTAATCCTACGCGTCTGATCTGTCTGAGTTTCACTAAGAAAACAAAGTCAGGGAGCCCTGAGACGCGCAGACATAAATGAAAAAATACATTCCCGTTTCCAACTGTCCACACATTCTCGGGAAAGTTGCACCTCTGTTCCATTACTCAGCATGTGGTTCCAATTGTGACAACAATGCCCGTTTGTTCGGCCGCGCGCTGGCTGCGAACGGCGGTGTTTAAATACTGTGAGCTGGGTTTAAATCCAGCCTGGCCTGGGACTGCCTCTCAGGGTCAAGTGTCTGGCATGAGCCTGCTATGTTCTGGTCGGTATAATCTTATAGATGGCCCGAGCAGCAGACCCAGACTCTTTGATGTCAGAAAGGCAAATTTATGCACTGTATGCCTACACTGAGTATTTTTCACAAGGGCCAAGAAAGAGGGTACTGGAGAGGAAAGCAAGCAAGAAAAAAAACCCAGTATCTCGGTCTTTCTATTTCCTCTGCATTGGATTTGCTAAATTAAATAAATAATGATTTTTACACTACTCTCCTAAAACAGAATTTAAGTAGTTTTTACTCATTTTTACAAACAACTGCTCATGAAAATTTCCTTGCCCTGCAGAACTTTTTGCACTGACTTGCACTTAGTATGAGCAAGGAATCTTTTCATAAATACTTGCTATGATCCAGTTTGCCGAAAAAACACAAAAACATTAACATTGGTGGTTTCCATTTTTTTTGTTCCCCTCATGTATTTAGGATATTGTCAACACATTGGCAAGACAGGATGACTACATCACCAGCCTGCTAGGAAAACAGTTTATCCCATGTTTTCCAGGTGTGCTCTACTCCTATCTTATACCTTTCCTAAGCTAGGTAATGCTTTCTAATGAAGCTCCTTTAGATGCTTCATTGTAAACATCCATTTAATTTACATGGAATTTTTGGCAACTTGTGTTTTGAATAAAATCTCGTGGCAAGGCGTTTGGCTCCAAAGATCTCTTGACCTCACATTTTGGAACAGGGACCTGAAATTAAACAATAAGATGACCAACACATGTGACAGTATAATTAAAAACAGCACTATAATGGTTGCTCAGCAATGAAACAAATTAAAGTTCTGCCATCTCTCAACTATGACACTTCCTAACATTTAAATACTCAAAATTGTTATGAGGTTATAATTTTATAATGTAAAAACCACATAATTTTACAGGGACGGGGAAGAGAGGGCTATTTACAGAGTTAAACATTGGGAACTAGTAGGTCAGGAGACTTTTTTAACCCTTTCAGCCCCAAAAATAACCTCTGAGTGCATCCTTTTCTGATGCATAATGAAAAGTCAGTGTGGAAAATGTTCCTAAAGCAATTAGAATTTCAATGAATGAAGCCACTAAGAGTTTCGTAGTAAGAAAGAAAACAAGAACCAAAACCCAAGCTTATTTAAAAATTGTATGCTCATCTCTGGTCTAAAATATTCCATGCTGTTCTTCCTACCCCGCAGGCTTTCATGCCTCCTGTGGCTGCCACAATGGAGCCACAGTTCACCACCACAGCCCTGGCTCTCCTGGTGCCAGTTAAGGAGCTGCACAGAGATGGTCACACCAGGGATGATATTTCGACTCAACGTTTCCAGTGAAAGCCCCAGAGAAGGAGGATAGGTTTAAAGGTTTGTTTGCTTCTGAAGAATGTTCTCTTTGTAAAAAAAGAGGTTTGGGTTTTTTCAAGATCCTTGAATATAGAGGCCAAATAGAACACAAGCCCTTATTTTGCTAACATTTCTGTACTCTTGAGATGTAAGAGTATAAACTTGAATCATGCTGAAGTGTAAACTGTACCAACATGAGATTTAAAAAACCCAAACAACAAAAACAAACAGCAGGATTTTCTTACAGCTAGATTTCTGTCACTTTTACTTCATTTTTCTTTTCTACCTCAGCCTGTCTTCTAACAAGAACCCTTTCAGTCTCTGAAAGATTACAGAGCTCCTGAAGGGTGGAGGGGTAGGAGAGGGCAGGAGGGGAAAGTCCAAGATGAAAGGTCTTTACTAATGCAAACATATCCACTGGTTGGCATTACACATTACAGATAAACTCTCCCAGCAATGGACAGTTCACACATGGATATGATGGGTGTTGACATCTCCTCAGATACTGAGGGTAACAGGGCACTTGGATTCCTCTTGCACTGGGTGAGGTGGCTGGTGCCAGGGTTAACATCCAGCCAGGGTGAAAAATTAATGTCTAGTGATCATACGAATCTAACTTTTTCTGTTACTCCTATTGCTTTAACAGATGAGGAGAGTAGACATAAATTAACAGGTCTTGGCATATCCAGCAATACTGTTGCTCAGCCAAGCAAAGAGTTTTAAATAACCCAAAGCTGTGTCTGTGGTTTTTGTCTTTCTAGGTGGCTCGTTACACACCAGAGCCAGGCACTGCTGCATCTGAGTTTAAACAGGCTCTGTAGCACACTCAGCATTTTTGAAAGTCAGATTTAAGCGCCCAAAATAGGGATTGAGCTTTAGTTTGAGACTGTTTTCTGATCCTGACTTAAAAGGAAGAGGTCAGATAAGAGCCTCAGAGATGGCAAGAGTACTCCTTTGGACAGTGGAATATTTTTTAGCTTGGCATAAAAACTGATCTTACCTTTAGAGGACTGAAGTTCTATTGGCAAGATTGAGGGAACACATACTACAGAAAGACACAGAAATGAGGTAACAGAGGCAGGGGCCCTGAAAGAAGCTCAGTGAATTTTTAGTGTGGAGTCCCAAACTCATAGAGGAAGCCCCACTTATGGGGACATGCCCTAATGACAAATAATGACTGGATGCTTGCTAATCTCAGAGGATCAGACTGTTTGGGCCATTCAGCCAAGAGAGCTTTGATAGCACTTTGAAGAGCAGCCATGAGGACTCAGCAAGAGTCACAACCTCTGGAAGTAGCATTAATTGCATCTTCATGTCATGCAATCATCACAGTCCAGGCAACATGCAAAGAGACATAGAAGAGGAAGAGAAAGAAAAAAAAGATTAGATTTACATGAGGTCAACACAAGCAGGTTTGTGTGGGTCTAATGGTTGGCAGGGTTGGTCCAAAGCCTGTAAACTCCAAATGTTTCCCCACTATGAGGATTTTATATCCCCTCGCAAATCAAGCATTTGTGAAAAGCAAATATTGTAACTTGTTTATTTACCTACAGTGCCGGTCTGTGGGTGCTTCTTTTCTTGTGCATATCAGCATGACTAATAAAAAATATTTTTACATCTTCTGTAGCAAAAACTTACCAGAAGAAACAAGGCCAGTGTGATGTGGCAAGAGCATTTACAGTGACTCAGAGAGAGAGGAGATACACAGGACTACCAAGAGAACCTTTCACTTCTTCCCCGTACAGTTCTATTCCAGAAAATTTGATAGACAGATTTATCCCCTCCTATGACCTCAACAATAAATTGACACCATAGTCAGCTGTGTCCATCTCCATGTAAATCCAAGACAAGGATTAAGGAACAAGCAACAGCTTAAGGAACAAGCAACAGCTCTTTATAACACATATTTGTCTCCAAACTATAAAACCTTATTACACTTTTTCACTTTACAATATATTATCTAAGCAGCTCCTGATAGAATTGGTCGATAAAGCTTGAACTGGAGTTTGTTATTCAGCATGTTGAGTAATAGCTCTACATTTCATTGTCCAGGCAGTTACAGAGGTTTGTGTGGGTCTGGATTTTGCCTTTTCACTTCCTGAGTAGTAAATTAAGAGCGATCATTTTCAACAGAAAGTACATGAAAATTAAATCTATCTGCTTCTAACAAAATAAGGAATAGGAGAACGGATCCAACAGAATATTTTGTTTGCTAAATAGCAGCTATACCTAGCACTGGTACCTTTACAGTAAACTGGTTCAGAGCAGTGGCTCAAAGCAAACCAAAGGCAGTTCTCTGGCTGCACAGGACATAAGGTACCTCAGATGAGTTTGAATAACCCTTCATTTACGTTAGTGCAGTGTCTTTCTTTGACAGGAAAGACAAATCTTCTCACTTTTAAGGTCTCTGCTATTGAATTGCAACTATTTATTAAAATGTCACTGCTAATTTAGAAAGCACAAAGCAGGTTCATGATCTGCCTGCTCGGTGTCTCCATTTCCTGTCAGTAAGTTAAGAATCATACCGTCACAAGAGGATCTGCAAAATACAAATTTAATTTTTACTGTGACCTTCATGGCAATATCCAACAATAGTCTTCCCTGCCCTTGGCATGTGAGCCTCTAGATTAGATCAAGCATTCCTGCTAATTTAATCAAATATCTAAGGTACCTCTACTCTGACTGTGGACCACAACTATCCCTGTAACCCCTCACTGCTGTGACATCTATTTTATTCCATGAAGATAATCTGAATTAGCCCAGACAACTATTAATGGATCTGCTGAACACAAAAAAACCAAACCAAACCAATGTAACCAAAAGTTATATTTTTCATTAATGATCATTTGAAGCACAATTGATTTTACTCCTTGAAAAACAATGAGACAACCATTTCCTCTTACATTCTGAGAAAAAAAATACTGCAGTTTCAGAGTGTTTTAAGCTTAAAACCTACCAGATGAGTTATTAACTAATCACAGAATATCTAAGCATCCTTCCTCTGAAAAGAAATTATAACCATTTGTGAGAGAAAAGTATTTTCTTTCAGTGAAAACTATCACAGGTAATAAAACTTTGCTTAAGTCAAAATCTGCTATCTCAAAGAGAATGCCCAGTCAGGTTAAATACTGATGCATGTTCAGAAATTAAATTTGTTTGGTTCCAGGCTAACCATATAAACCATCAACAAACAATGCAATTTCTTGACATTAAACTGCCATTCTAGCAGGACTATTTTCACTGACATGGGCTCAGAATATTATTTAACTACTTTTAAGATTCATAATCTAATTCTCCAATCAGGATCAAACAACTGTAGGGGAAAGAGTGACTATGTGGCAATGCTCAAGTGCTAACTCTACATGTCTCCATGTCTCTAAAAAGTTAGAAATAGTCATAGAACACCCGTTGTTGCTCAGCCTTTCAGACCAATAAATAAAAGCCTGCATCACCTTAAAATCACTAGGAACAGGAGAATTTGGAGAATCATAGAATGGCCAGGGTTGGAAAGGACCTTAAAGATCATCTAGTTATGCGCCCCCTGCCATGGGCAGGGACACCTTACACTAGCCCAGGTTGCTCAAAGCTCCATCCAACCTGCCTTGAACACTGTCAGGGATGGGGCATCCACAGCTTCCCTGGGCAACCTGTGTCAGTGCCTCACCACCCTCATAGTAAAGAATTTCTTCCTCAAGTATGATCTAAACCTACCCTCTTTCAGTTGGAAGCCATTCCCTCTTATCCTGTCACTAAAACTTACATGTTGCTTTATAGTATCCTAGGTACATCACTGGAGGTTGACATTCTCCAGAGTTCCAGTTCCTAAATTTTGCATTTATGACATTTTTAAGCACCTGCACATGAAGCTGTCTCATCTGCGCAGCTGAAAATGGTCTTATGCTCACAGACACAAGTTCTCGAAATAGGCATATATCCACCAGTCTTTTTTGGGCAAAATTGCAGAATAGATTATGACCTTCTCAAAAAGAATGTAGTAGCGCCCAGGCAGTCTCTAGTGCACCACAAAATACCAAGAAAGAGACAAGCTGGTTGGCCTTTGAAATATATGGAAAATATAATGCTGACAAAACTGTTACTAGCAAAAACTTTTTCTCCCTTTGCAGAAGTTATGGGTGGTCTTTGCAAAAATAAAAAGAAATTATTAGGAAAACCTTGGCTGCAGCTCCCTCACTGGCAAATGCAAAACCAAATATCTGGCACCAGGTGTGAAAGTAGTGAGGCACCCCAACCTCACGGTCATTAGAATCTTGCAAGATTTCCAACTCAAGTAAGATTTCCCAGCTCACACCTCCTTCATCAGCCCTCATCACAGTGGCTGAAATGATCTTGGCAGCGGGAATAATTCTTCATCAGCTACAATAAGTGTTACAGATGTATCTGAATCAAACACAGCGCCGGGCGGATACATGGCTTCAAGAACTCCCACCGTGCCTGTTGAAAACTCTCCTCGGGGGACTGGGAGCTACGCCTTGAATCAGCAAAAGCCCGGCAACAAAACCCCTTCCTTGTGTTTATTTTGAACGAGGATGCCCACTGCAGCCAAGGGAGTGACTGTCAGCTTGAATTAAATCCTGATAACACAGCAAGGTGGCCTCCTGCAAACGCTTCAATTAAAGTCCTCGTTTTCCTAAAAATAATCTAAACCACAGATCCATCAGAAACCCCTCATCAGTCCCCACCCAGAAGGTATGAGTTGGTCTCCAGCTCCTATGTTAGTAACAATTTATTTGCTTGTCCAGCAGGACTTTTTCATTCCTCCTTGTATCAAATGTCACTTCAGCCCATCCCCTAGGTCCCTGTCCTTGATACAGATAGCACATTGTTGGGAAATGTTTACTTTGCCATATGCCATCACCATCCTGGGATGAACTGTCAAATTACAGGCTTTCATCTGGATATAATTTATTCATTATATCACTACTTCATATTAAAAGAAAAAGCACCAGCGTGAAAGTATGAACAAAAACCCCCTTTTTGGTGATTCAATAACCTGAAAATTATTAAAGTTAAAAGCTCTTGAGTCAGACAGAGCAGCATCGTATTATTAGAATAATATGTTAATGTTTCACTCATGCAGCCTCTGTGGGTCTTTTGAAACACCTGTGGAAATAAGTTTTGCGCTATTACAATGCTAACAAAGACACTGGGCTGAGTCAGTTTAATTGCTCAAATTATCTGTATGACTGAATTTTATGAGGTAATAAAACACATCCTGATATAAATATAATAAATACTTTGTGTAAAATACTACACTGAGTATATATTCAACAACTTCTTCCTATTTTCTTTGTCTCCTCTGTTTTCCTGTTCCTCAGACTGCTTTCTGTACAGCTGCTGCGTAGAAGACCCCTGATGCTGCTTGTGGTGGGATTGAAACTGAGAGCCCGTCACCCACCCTACAGTGGAGAGTCTATCTTTAAAAACAAAAGATACTGCAGAATAGATTGAAGTCTTTCCAAGGAAACCACGCCAATGACTCCAGCTCCCTCTGTCAGCACAAAAGGAAGAGGCACCATTTCTAGCTATCTCCCTTTCCCTTTGTTAGGCCAGATCCATATTCCCAAATGTCATCACACCTCAACTTCACCTACTGGCTCTCTGCTTTTACTGCCTTCTCTGAGTGTTTTGTCATTGATAACAGAGTCTGGGAAACCATTTTCCTTACCTAGCATTAAATCCCTGCTTTTACATTCATAATTGTGTCATAAAAGTGAGTGACAGTAAAGTTTTATGATGTCTAAAGATGGGCCTGAGTGGCAAAACCTGCACACTGAGTGAAAATTTTCCCAACTTAGGAGGTGTAGGATTTCAAGCTCAACACAGCTTGTTCTCTTTTCTAAATGATCACATGTTCTGCTGTTTTCTTAAGAGGAAAGATTTGTGAATACACTAAGGCATTTTCACTTTCAGTTTATGATCACATTAAAGAAGAGTAGCCATTAGAGCTATGAATGTTAAAATGCAATAGTTTAAAAAATTTGGTTCAGGAACATAAAAAATGCTGGAAAACAAATAGGTCATTACATTATTGAATTCATTATGTATTTTTCATTTATACTGAAGTAATTGTTAAAGCTGATGATCCACATCAGTAGGGGATAACTAATTACCAAATGGAAGTGTATGAATTAAAATCATGCAGTATTCCTGAAGCTGAAGAATTTATTACCAAATGGGTGACTGAGTAGATCTAAATGATGAAAAGAGATAAGTCATTAAAAATTATATGCAAACACCAGCCTAATTTAATAACAAGTTCAGAAAGGATTTATGATCCTCACAATATTTTAAAAACATCATTTCCTTCACATTCTGAAAATCAAATTTACAGCTATATGAATCTTTGTCTGTTGAAGTAGAAAAGTAGAGCATATATGGAGTATAAGCATCTGACAAATATTTTTATTCAGTTTTATGAAAATATAACCACACAGCTTCTTTAGCTTTCTGATTCTGTGTATTTCAACAATTCCACATTAACAAAGTCATTCAGAAACTGCCTGCTCCCTATTGTAAGGCACCGAAATACCCAAATCACCAGCCGATTATCCTATAAAATTTGGTCCAAACAAAAAATAGAGCATCCCAAATGAAGCTGTCATAGGAACCTTCTTGCTCTTGACATGAGGAGCTCCAGCTGTCTGTCCCAACCCTCTGCCACACATTACCCCACCCAAGTCAGGAAGAGCAGAAAAGGACCATTCCTCACCTAGAGCCGCTCACAGCCAAAATAAGAGCTTCAAACAGCCAAGGGAAGTGGTGGCACATTACTTTCCCCATTAGGTCTCCCTGGCTGTGAGGAGGAGCAGCTGACTGTTCCTGCTCCATGCAGGTGGGCACATTGCAGCAGAGAAATGCAGCACACAGCTGAAGATGGCCCTGGTTTAAAGCACTGCAGCTGTTGGAGATCCCCTGTCTGAGCACTTGAAGCAATAAAAAATGGCAGCTTTTTACTGCTAACAGCAATGCAAAATAAAATAATCACTTGATAAAGACACTGAGCTACCTCCTTCAGTTTTGCAGTTGCAAATGTAATATAAGACACCAAGAAAAAGCAAGAAAACCAAGAGAAAAAACCACAGCAGTCTTGATTATATGATGGTCATTAATCTGTGAAAAGCTGGCAAGCCTAGATTACAGGAAAAGCATTTCCTACTTAAAAATATAGTTCAACAACTTATATACCTGTAGCTTTCTGGTTATGCAGAAAAGCTCAGAGTATGTTTCTAAACTGCTACGTCTGCAGCTAAGAATAAGGCAGCAATTACAAGAAAGGGGATGTTCTAAACTCTCATAGGAGAATCTAAAGAGAATCTTTAGAGAATTTAGGCCTCACTAAGAAAGAAGCATCAGCAAATGGTAGAAGTTTAAAAATTCCTTTACAGCTATGACCTATAGCATAATCATTCTAATGACTCATACTTCACTAATGAAAATTCGTTTGCAGGCTTCTCCCCAGAGCGTGGTGGGATGCTTAAAAAGCATAATTGGCATTTTACAGCTGCTCAGCACTATTTCAAGGAGACTGAAGCAATGACCACTAGCATTCAGTACCCGTGCATTCACATAAAAATACCAAAACTATTCCAAAATTGCACAGCACACATAGAAGGGACTCTGCAGCATCCACAAAAATGAATTCATGAAAGTTTTGTACTTACAGGCTGAAGATGATGGTGCCATAGTCTCAACAGGAATCTGTATTCAAAATATTTACAGCAAGGAACTGAAGCTCAAAATAATAACATCCTAAAAAACTGAAACAATAATTCCTAAACAAACAGTTAGGAGAACCTTGGAAATTACCTAATTCCAATGAATAGGTGACCAGAATTTTTGAAGCCAGACAACTTTCACCTCTTTTAATGTGTTTTTACATTAATAAATCCTTGTGCAAATCATAGCTGTGGTGACAATAACAATAGATCTCTTGAGCTCTGAATCATTTTCCACTCCTGTAAAATAATCTTATTCCTCCTCCTTTGTTTACCTCATAGAAACTTGTAAGGACCTATGATTAACAAATCATTATTATTATAAATAACTGGATTATAAAATTATAATTATTATAAATAACTGGATCAAGAGAGATGTATATAGATATAAGGGGTATATATGTGTATATACAGATGCAAATACATGTGAAGATACTACCTTTGAGAGCTTTTTTTTTCCTAATGAGGAAACCAGGCTGCAGACTCAGGAATAATGTTTATTGAAGAATGCTATAAAGTGGAAGTGATCCCACTTTGAAAAAACTCCCTCCCCCTCACGCCACTATAGTGTCTAATTAACAATTACATTCTTTTGAGCATCTTAAAACCATAAGAAAATTTAGCCATTTCTGCAAGAGATTTAAATATAAACACGTTATCGATTTAACACAAATTCCTCGCATCAGGCTTCAGTGTGGTGCTCTTTTTCCTTCCTTTTACACATGTTAAAATAATCATGTCAGAGGATTCTCATACTGTGTCTTCAAATCTTTCAGAGGATGATTCACTCTATTCATTTTCACTAGGCACAGTGCTGCCTAACTTTAACTGAACATACCTTTTACATATTAATGCAGATCCACACCTATCTGCAGAGACTGAATGACTCTTTGCTAACAATGCCAACAGACTGAAACAAAATACACGTGTAGGAAAGAAAGCATGGCTGAGAGGGAAGTGCTTGGCAGAAGGAAAGAAACTTTTGGTGATTTGGTGGTATGTGAAAGAAACTGGGCAGCTTCCCACTGAATTACATCTTTCCATCTGCCCTGTCCCCGCTCATCAATGTACTGGGCCCATCCATGCCTCTCTTGGGTAAATCATTTGGAGAGCAGAAGGAAAAATGCAGTAGCTCAACCAGTACAATTGAAGGATTAGGGAACAGCAAATTGGCTTGCAAGACTGACTCCATCTATAGAGAGGCTACCTATATGTATTATATGGAAGGGATCTGCCTCACCCATGAGCAAATCTTCTCTGCAAATAGGGTAAGATTTAAGCAGGACCTGCAGCAAGCTACCTCTAAGTATGCCATGAAGGTGCAGTAACAAGGTTGGTGGAGGTACAGGTGAGTTATTCAGTGCATGAAAAGCATACCAAACTGTCTTTGTCAGCTGCCAGTTCTTATTTTTATAGCCCTTTTACGTCTATCAGCTTCCTGTTCCATGAAAATCATCTGATTGTTGATACCACCCCATCTTAGTATCACTACAGCTGTATCAGAAAGATAATATTCCTTTTCACATAAAAGTAACTTCAAGGTGGGGGGGGTGGGGAAGTACAATTAAAAAGCCAGACTAGTAGTGAGCAAGACAATGATGGAATTGCCTCAGATCTCTGGATGACAAACCTCACTCCCCAGGCACACACTTACTGTGGTCTGTAACCAGCCTAGCACAGGCCTTGGCCATGGAATATAAGGAAGAGGGAATTGACAGCAGGTCCTCAGCTGGAGAGCTTCTTGTCAGTAAAGCTCCACCTCACATTTTGGACTAAAGATCAAATTCAATGCGTTACACAATCCTTTCTAGAAAACTCTCCTAACCAGTGCTCTCATTAAAAATCTCACATCCAGAGAAACTCAGGGAGAGAAAGAGAGAAGCTTCTCTGCTGAGAGTAAAATCTTGCCTTTACTTCTTATATTTTCTAACAGTAAGGCTACAAGCACTAAGAAAGACTATAAAACAAAAAGATGTATTTGCGTAGTTATCTCCCAGGTCACAGCTAAGGAATCAAGGAGAGACTGGTTTGTCTCAGAAAGAGCAAAGTATTTTCCTTTATTTCTTAGGATATACAAACAAACTTAAACTGGAAACAGAGAGAACAGGAGGACCTTTGCTTCTGCTAGGTATGAAGTCAGAGACATCATGGATGAGAATGTCTCAAAATGCTCACTGATTTATTTTTGCAGGCTCTCCAAAGTGTCTTGACACCTTTATTCAGGATCCAGGTATTTATATAACACTCTGGAATTCATCAAAGACCAGTCTGAAATATTGTCACATGGCAGCCAAACCATCTCAAGATGCCTCACTAGAATTCAAACATACACACTGCACAGGAACTTCTTCTAGCAGGCTTTACAGAAGGGACCAGATAAAGCTGCCAAAGAAAATGAAATTTAACAGCCAGAAGTACGTGAAAATAACCCCTAGAATTGTGCACTTTATCTCTGCTGGGGAAACATTTTCTTTTCCTTTCCTTCCTAATTCAATTTATATTTATTTCCATTGTACTTTGGAAAGTTATTTTGCACCACATCATTATTATTTCTATCAAGCTTTAGACAGACTTATTTTTACTTCATTAAATCATGCAGCAAGAGCACTAACTTTAATCAAGGGACCTCAACAATTTCATCTCTTGCACATGCAGCCAGTGTCCCAGCCCTTATAAAAAATTCCAGCATTTCTTGGTTTGCAATTTTCTGTCAGTTCTGTGATCACAGATGCAGTTTATACCATGTAGACCATGCAAGTACCAATGGACTCACAGGATTCTGCAAGTACTTGCTTGTACTCTTTTTCAAACAGATTTTCTATGAGCACCCCTAGGAAGAACAAGATTGGATGAATAATTAGGGAAATCCAACACAATGGGAATAGGAATTCCACCGAAAGCAAAGTGTTCTTTTTCAAGACTTGAGAAGAAAGCACATGGAAATATTTCTGTGTTCCCCAGAATCTAATTACCTGTACAGGACAAGTTTGGAGACAGGTATTTATAGCTGCAGTTACTGTTGTTGTGCTATTCAACAGTCACACTTCAGAAATCCTGGATGCTATTCCACCTTTTCTTGTCTCCTCACTGAGCCTACACTTGGAATTACTACTGTCAGCCACAAAAGGAGAATTTCCAGACACGCTTCCTCTCTCCTGTCCTGCCATATTACTTTCACTCTGGTGTAGGAGGAATCCACTGTGTCTGCCATTCCAACAAAGAATAAGTCTAGTATTCCTCTTTACCTCCTCAGATTTACATCAGTCATTCACCATACACACACTGATGTATCATAATAGTCCTTGTGGTCAATCTCAGATGACTAATAATCTTGAATGAGACTGTTAAAAGAACCTAAATATTTTCTAGGGTTAATTGTCTTCTTCTAGTAGTGGTGAGGCCTCTTACCTGGAGTGGTAAATGCTTTTATACCTTTAGAGCCTGGGGTTCTAAAGTACCCTCCCCTTGGCTAGTAACACTTGCAAGATAAGCATTAAAATCCCACTTTATTTCAGTGAGGCTGTACTAACTGCCTAGAGGACTTTATAAAATCCCTCAGCACTTCAGACAACCATCTGTGCTTGCCACTGGCACTTGGAAACGCTGTCCCTGAAGAGCTCCCGGTGCCCATGACAGAAGAGTCAAGCACTGGTTTGCTGATGCACAGACCTGGCTCACCTCCTCTAATCAGCTCTCAGAGACATTATCAGAATTTACAGTGGAAATCACTGCACCAACCAGACAGCCAAAGCTCTCTGTCAGCATTTTAAAAAGCCCCCCAAGTGGCTACCTCTGGCTCCTGAAAATTAGCTACAGCTGTTGTTAAAAACTAGCCTGATTCCACAGGAAACCTGCAAAACTGGCAACTTTAAAACAGTAACAAGCTTCCCCAAGCAACTTTTAATCCTGAGCCCCCGAAAAGTGCGGAGCCAAAGCCGATGCATCATCCATTCTCTGAGCAAACCTCATTGTAGTTCTCTCTGCTGGCCTCCTCCACTGTGTCTCCCTCACAGGTCTCTCCAGCATACAATAGTTAAAAAAGGAGTCACCAACACTTTCCAATGTGATTTTCAAGAAAAACACATTTTAATGTATTTTAGGTACACAGGCCATGAACAAATGTACAGCAGCTTATACATAGTCACCACTTTCCCAGAAACTCGGGGCCAAATTCTGAACTAATTGGAACCTTATGCAACTGTTGACTCTACTGAGAGCAAACAGGTGTTATGTCAATTATCACAGATTATCTCAGTGAAATAGCTCCAATTTGGGGTTACATTATGACAATTTTTTAACTGCTTGACATAAAAGGTCTTACAGTCACCATAACCAGGCACAAGAGGCTCATCAGTGTTTTAGGGTGGAGTAGTGTACAATCAAAGGAAAGTAAAAGTGGCCAAAGTTTCCTTCAATCCACAAAATCCCAATGACTCCTTATCTCCAAGGAGTATTTAACAACTTGCACAAGTTAGCATAGCATAAGGCTGCTCTGATACAGGCCAAGTGAAGGGCTCAGTGCGTGGCTATGATAAAAATTGCATAGTAAAACCTTTGTTATCCAAGATGTTCTTTTATTTTAGGAGAATTTGCTCATTCTTTGCAAAAATACCTCATTGCTTCATGCCCACAAAAGTAAGTGAAACTACCTGCACTCTACAAAATTACAGTGTGCCTTCATTCAGCACTGAACAGGATTTCTGTCTAAATTCTGCTCACAAACTCCTATATCCTGCTCCTTTTCTAAAGGAGAAAATGGTCTGCAACAGCTGTTGCATTGTGCTTGGCCTGGAATTAATGAAAAGAAACTAGAATTCCTATTTTTTCAATAAGCATGTACAGCCTTTTATCCCTTTGGTAGTAAAAAAAAAAAAAAAAAAAAAAAAACACACAAACCAAAAGCCAGCTGAATTCATGTTTTTTTGTCCTGACAACAAAGGAAGGATCAAGGAGTTAAGGATTTTCGAAAATTCAAATGACATTGCCTCTCAGTCAATTGCTATTTGGGCTCTTAAAAAGAAGTCCAGGGATCATGACTGATTATATTTAAACTTAACCAGTTGTTTTGATTAAAGATGATGGAGCATAACAAGTAAACCTGTGGGACAGTAGATGTAACAAATTAAATTTACATTCCTTGAGCGAGTTTAAGGGTGATTTCTACACCCTTTAGCTTTTTAACAAGAATCTTCAAAGGGCAGTGACAGAGGGAATTCAGCTTGAGAGCCTGTTTCCTGAGCACATATAAAGATAAGTCTGTAATATTGTTTTGCCCATTTATCAGTTTGCTGAAGACATTTTTAGAGCATTTCATTTACCCATAATTCAGAAAGGAAACCTCCCTATTTACAGCTGAAACCACACCAAATTTGAAAATATTGAGAGAAATTTTCACAAGGGCAGCAACGAATTCCGACATCAAGTAGTTCACATGGCCTCCAAAGCCCTCAGGAGCTTCACAAATGGAAAGTTACCACGATAGCACCTGCCTTGGCATTTAACAAATGTGTAGCTAACCATGTCACATGGATAGGTATGTGGATACTTGGCAAACAATTCAGCCCTGGTAGCTGCTCCACATGCTTTTAGTCACAGAATTATAGATGCATATGACATAATCATTGTCTGGGACAATATTTAAAACACAATTGTTACTTGTTCTTAAAACCAGATGCTATAACATACAGCTGTATTTGGAACCTTTGGATGCTGGCACATGTGCTAGATGGACTTCCTGCACAGCCACAAGTGCTGGAAATGTTGCCTCATTAAGAAGAAACTTTTCCCACAAGCTCTGGGACTGTTTGGAATTCCAGTGCTTGAGAGATTACCTCATTGTTAGGCATCACCTAATTTGAAACACAATCATACCCAACAGCTTTCCATTATCACGTTAGGAAAGTTTGCCAGCTCTTTCTGGGATTAATAGACAATAAGGAGATAGTTGCATCATGCCTCCCAAAGCCAGAAATATTAATCCAGGAGTAGAAATCTCTGATGTCTGTTATCCAGTGCTTGAGGTACCTGTGCAAGTACTCTTTCATGCGTGGACAGATACATAGTGGAACAAATTGGTATCTAGAAGGCTTGCAATATTGGGTTTCTTTGTATTTAAAAACAAAGAATATTTACTTTTATCCAAAAAATCTATTTTTTTCACAACTCCCTTATTCTTTAAATGTTTCAACTCAACATAGAAAAAAAATCTGAAAATAAGATAAAGACCGAAAAACATCTCTCATGTAACTACATTAAGCAACCTGAAGAATTTAAATAGTAGCCAATTAAGCTCACTGACTCAGGATGGGAAGAAAAATGCAAATTTAATTAATGCGTATGTTGGGTAAGTGCACTTGAAGAATAAGAATCTTCCCCTGAATCTTTTAAAAAACAGGAACAAAATTCATTCTTCATACAATTCTGGTTAATGAAAAGGAATACTGCGTGAATGATATTGGTCCTCTACTTTTACTAGGATCGCCTGACTTTACAATTAATGTGGTTATACAGTCATCCACAGAACTTTTTCCAGGTGGCTTAAAATAAATTGGGCTCAAATACAGCATATCAGATGTGACAATGAAGTCCGTTCCTTTGTGATTTCATTCATGAAATTCCATACATGAAGGTTATGGTGGAAAGGAGGTACAGGGGAAACAGTTACAGCAAATTAAAACACTTCTCTGTAACCTTATGCTAACAGTTGCCCAGAGCACCTAGACCAGCCAGGGCGTCTCCTGCCTCCTGCAGTTTTACCTGCTGCTGACGCTGGCCCGTC
Organism: Pseudorectes ferrugineus; assembly: GCA_008033365.1. Lineage (NCBI taxonomy): Eukaryota > Metazoa > Chordata > Aves > Passeriformes > Pseudorectes > Pseudorectes ferrugineus. The sequence continues at coordinate 24,665 of QWTY01016407.1, forward strand.
CCCTCAACCCTTCCAGCCGCCCTGAGAGGAACATGGGCGCCTGGGGTCTGCTTCCCAAGGAGCTGGAGCTGCAGGCCGTGGACCCTGAGCTGACCCCGTTGGTGGACGTGGTGCCAGTTTTGTGGACATGCTTACTTGTAGTGCTCCTGATCACGGGCATTGTCCTGGGATGCTGCCTTGGCAGAAGGCTCCGGAGGCGCTGGGGAGAGGTGTGGGAGGGAGATTGGGCAGGCAGGACGGTGCTGGGAGGCAGGAGCCACCAAGGCATTGGGCCAAGCCAGTGTTGGGCGAGGCCTGAGAGCCCTCGTGGAGGAGCAAGGCTGGGAAGGCCCTGACGGTGCTGGGCCTCTTGGGCAGCCCTTTGCCCAAGCTCCGCGGTAGAGCGGGGCTGAGCCCCTGGGCAGGAACTGGGCCCAGGCTGAGCCCCAGCGACAGCACCAGGCAGAGGCGGACGGAGCTCTTCTTGCTGCAGCCTCTGCCCGGGGCAGCCCAGCCAGGCCCGGGTCTCTCACGCAGAGGCCAAAGGCAGCCCGAGAGGCCTCGACCCGCTCTGTCCCTCTGCCCCTTCCATCGGGATCCCTGTGCTTTGCCTTGCAGGAGAAGCACCAGAGCCCCTCGGCCTGTGCAGGGCCGTGCTGCTGCCAGGGACGTGGCTGCCCCAGGAAGCTGATCCAGCTGCTGAGGCACAACCGTGCCATGCTGCGGCTGTGCCTGCGCCACTGCTCTCTGCGGAGGTGCAGAGCCAAGAGAGCAGCAGAATGGGACATCTAGAAGA
>QWTY01016411.1:0-20555 GCA_008033365.1 Pseudorectes ferrugineus
TACAATTGCCATTTTTCTCCTCTCCTGCTTTGTCTAGAGATTATTTGCTAGTTTAATTCTCCCGTATGGTAAAAGAGCCTGAACACACTTACAGAGCCTTTTTTTTTCTCCTTTCCCCCCCTTCGTTTAGTTGTTTTTGGTTTTTTTTGGGGGGGGGTTTAAGTTTGAGTGTTATATTATTAAAAAAAATGCAAAACTTATTTTTTGCCACTTTAGTGCAGCTCTTCAGTTGCTTATTAGTTTCACATTTTGTCTAGATACAGCATTAAAAAGGAGCAGTTAGATGCAATTCTGAGTGAACAAGCTAAATAGTTTCTCAGCAGTTATACCTATGGAATACAGCCAAACTGAGGCAGGCAGTGGCCTGGCAACTGGGCTGAGCTTAACTGTACTGCGTGGCACAAAGCTCTGCAGCAGCAGGGCACCTTCGGCACAAACGCCATCCTGTGTTCACTGACCCTCACATCTTGCATTTGGAATAAGCTTGATGGGAAAGAATGAGAAGTACATTTCAAAGCTTTCTTTGTCCGACTAAAATGAACCTTGTGTCTAACACAACTTACTTACTCTCCCTTGTAACTAAATTACTGTCCCTTGCCGTCTTGAAACTTAAAGTGCATGTTTGGGATTAAAGCAAGCTGTTTCCACAGAGCATGTACTCCAGTTTTTGGGACCCTGGTTCAGGGGTTTGGGATGTGTGAGATACCAGGAATAGATTTTCTTTCGCCCACGGGGGATTCTATTTTAATAAATCTAGACTGCATTGCCTGTGTCATAAAAATATAGACCATGACATACGTGATTATGAGAGCCTCTCAGCTAGATTTGGCAAGTCACACTACTGGAAAAATATTTAAACAAGGCGACTGAATAGTCCAAACTGTGACACTGTGGTTTTGTTGAATGATTTTTAAACCACTGTCATTTTTCTAGACTACGTGGGTATGCTTTGAAACAGAACCTTTTGAAATGAACCCTAAAGGCACTTTGGAAAATAAGGCAGTTGGAATCAAGTAATTTTTTTTTTTTTAAATTGGATCCTATGATTATTAACCTCTCGGTTGCTGGGAAAGAAATCTAAATAAAGGTGACAGTCACTCTTATTTGCACTCAGCTGATAGAAATTAACATGTTTTCATTTTACCTTTCATGGATTTCAACAGAGGAATTCAAATGTGCACTTTGTTCTTTTCTTTAAACAGAGAACCTGGGAAATACTCAGTTTGAAAATTATGATTTAAAAAGAGGTATATATATCAGAAAGACAAATACATTTGATAGAAGGTATGCAAACGCTGTACATTGTTATAGTTGTCCATTTCTGAAGTCTCTGAAGTCTCTGAATTTTATTTCTGTTTCTTTTAATTACATGAGTATTTCTCTGAGGGTTTGAAAGAGAAAACCCGTGCACAGAATGAGAGAACATAATAGAAGTTTTGTTTCTTTAGCAAATTTGCGGTAAAAAACCCCAAAAGATCTGTACAACTGATGATTCAGCCTGCAGTGATAAGCTGCTAATTGTTACTGGTGCAATGGCCCCTACAAATTATGCCATTATCCTTCAAAAGCAACCTACCAAAAGATTAAAACCTTGTGACAGTGTCATAACTCACTGTTCTCCTATCGTGACAAGATAGACAAGTCTGATTCTTGCCAAATCCCTGTCCTGCCTGTCTCCTGTTTATCATGTCAGCTCCTAAAGCATCACTGATGGTTTCTTCTCATTTTTTTTAACCCACTACCCATTTCCTCTCCTTACAACAGGTGGGTTTTGCTGTGCTACAGGATATGTTCGTGATGCTCTTTGCCATTCATATATGGTAAGTGGTTACCTCTGGAGTGCTGCAGAAGACATGGCAGTGTCTGGGAGCTGGAATTGTGCAAGTTAGCATATTCCCTTTCTGCTGGGTGTCAGATGAAAAAGGTGGCAGCTGTACTCCTGAAAATGGTAAGCTACAGCACAACACTGGGCAAAAGTGGGTAGAGCACAACAGACAGTGCCTATAAGTTCAAATTAAAAAGCAATTTTCAATGACTTGTTGTATTGACAGTAAAAAAGGAGCTGCTTGGTCATCAGAGGAATAGTCTTCTGCCACCTGCTGCCAGATGTTTCATTTTGGTGGCTTGGCCCCGTGAATTTCTCCCATTTGCTGGAGCATTTCTTGAATCATGAGTATAGGCTGTTTCTGTTCTCTACCTGGTGAATGCCTCTTCTGGTGAAGTGTAACAGAGCAATTCCCCTACAGAGAAATCAGAACTTGATGAATGGAGGGTGGGAGCAGGCATCGGGTTCCTGGGGAAAAGAAAGCCCAGCAACATCAACCATGGTAAGGGAGCTCTGGGCTTTAGGGCTTTTTTGACGAGGACATCCATGCAGTAGGGTTAACATGCAGGAGAGCACTCAAGAACCCCTCATCGTGCAAGGTGTAGGACAATTCTTGAAAAAAGTCAGTGTCTGGGGGAGGACAATTCTTTGTTGCGTGCTTTGTGCACCAAGGATCATTTCTCTGCTTAGGGCTTGGAGTGGCAAATACAATATGATGAGCCATCCAAATTTCATTGCCAGCCTGTGGAATACGAATCAGATGGATTATGCTTCACAGTTAAAATCAACAGTTGATTGAGATTAGTGTGTGTGATTAGTGTGACTAATCAGAGTACTTTAACAAGATAAATGGCCTGCAAGATGAAGCCTCCACATTCTCATGGAGATTTGTTATTTTTGTGATCTGTGCTGTGCAAGCTCTTAAAAAATATAGTGTGAATATAAGAAAGCTGTGTCATGACCCTTACTATAGCAATAAAGTGTTGTTTTTGTTTCTTGGGGAGTTTTTATAGAAAGCAGTGAGCTCATCATCTTGTATGTTCTGCAGTCTGTGTGGCACTCTCAGGTTTAAAAGCTATGGCTGAAGTGGGATGAAAATAGAAAACTGTTTCCATTATGTATTTTTTATATATATATGTATATATATATATAAAAAATATATTTATACGTAATTCCTTTATATACAGAGTCTGCCCTATGACTGAAGAGACAGCTAGAGTCATTGTCTCCTAAGGGAAAGCTGCATGAACCAGTGATGAGGGAAAGATACTCAGTCATACTAGTTTATTTTCTTTCCAGTTTCCGAAATTCACTTGCTCTGTGACCTTGAACAAATCTTACAGCTGCTGTTTCCCATGAATTAAATGCAGATGATGTTTTTTTTTTTAATTGAAAAATGCTTTGAAATGGGAGGATACCAAAATACGTGGAAATCATCTTAGAAATCAAAGGTGACCTCTTGTGCTGAGATAGGATAATGTAGAGGTAGGCTATGTCATTCCCCATAGTTTAACACAACTAAGACTATAATAGTGTTGTGAGGAGTTTCCTTCTTTTTGTTTCCCAGATTTTAACCCCTTTTATTCCTCTCACTCTCCCAGACCTATTTTGAAGCTTCTGGCATAGATGTGGCATAGATGTGGCATAGTATCACAGTTTAAAACTAAAACAAGAAAGCTATAAAAACCTCCCCAGTTTCAAAATGCACACAATAATATCTGGACCCCATTGCATTCTCTATAACTTGAAACTAAAAAGGATGAGTCTGGGCAGTAAACATTTTCTTAGAAATGGATTCTCCAGTCAGCCATAACCATGCTGTGTGATCCCAAGACTTGTAAATATGATTTTTTTTGCTGCAAAGTAGAGAGAGGACTCTGTGCTCTGTTCTTTTTCCTTGGTTCCTGTGGAAGTTATTCATTACAGTGAGGGGATGGTCCTGACGGCTGCTTATGGCAGGAGTGACACTGACACCACTCCTCCCCTTCTGCTTTCATTGATTCATTGATGGTCAGGTGCTGCTGGAAGCCCCATGGACTGCCAGCCACAGCAAGAATAAGACTTGTGCTTCCTTCGGTCAATGATTTATCTGCTCCGTGGAGAGGTGACAAGGAATCGAGCCTTCTCCTGCAGCTGATTTGCAACTTTGACAGCTGCCAGTAAATATCTGTGTTGTGTCCCATGTTAAAAGTTCTCAGTGGATCTCATGATGCCTTAGGATCTGTCAGATCTTACACACACAGAATGAATAGAGATGAACTCCCCCCATACTGTGAAAGCAAGCTTAAGTATCCACTGGGTAGCTGTAAAGAAGCTTGTACCATGTTCACAGGACCAACTTTTTCACTTCTACTTACCTGACTTCTAAGCCATTTCAATTTGTTCTTTACTGAATTCCAACAAAGTGAATACACTCTAAAAGAGAAATCTGTGGCTCAATAAAGTGCAGAGTCTGAAGTGACACTCCTGTTTTTCCTTTCTACCTGACCAGAGGTTGCAGAGCATTCTTCCTTTGCTGGGAAGTCTGTTTGAGCAGCTATTTTGCCCCACAGTTTTCTTCCCCCTTCTCTTATCCAGGCTACAGTTTTCTACAGCCTGTCCCTCCCTGGTAAGGGCAGCCTGATCTGCTTTGTGGGAAATGGTGTGGAGCTGCACATACAGACAATCGTCTCCTAGAAACCCTCAGAGAACTGAAAAGCCAGCATCCTTAATGATTTCAGACCATCTCCCTATCTCCACTGGAGCCCAGCTGCTACTGACATGAAGAAAGCTAAAGAAATTTTCTTCCTTGCTCCAGGCTAGGCACCATATAGTATTTTTTTAGGAGAAAAAGTGGGTGAAATGTCAGTTCTTGCTGGTTTTTAAGGAAGAATAAAAGAATTATTTCAATTGTGATGCTTGATATTGCAACCATTCTTTTCTTATAAGTGTGTCATTGTCATATATTGATAATACCCATGGTGTGTTTTCTTTTCCAACCCAATGGCAAGATGTGGGCCACACTTTCAAAGAATGTAGTCTGACTAAAAGAAATATGGCATATATATTGAAGAACTGCCTGAGGGAATGCTCTAGGCTTGTGGCACAATCAGGATCAAGACATGAGGTGGCAGTCTTTTCATTTGCAATGTGCATTACCTCAATATCAATTCAAGGTTAAGAAAGAGGTATCGCAACGAACATTAGAGCAGTAAATTGTTCCCTTATGTTCTGGGTGTGAAACAGCACACAAAATAGCAGCTGCTGTTTGAAAGAGTTTGAAGAATTCATGAATCATTAATATCTCCATGACACTGCCTCTACCATACAGAGTATGATTCAGTCATTTTCTTCATACAGTGATTCTTGAGACAGACAGAAAGGCAAGAGGTACTGGGCTGGACATGCCTTTGTTGAATGGCCCGATGATGGTGATCTCAAAGTGTCCTGAGTCTCTAAACCTTTATGGTTCAGCTCTTAGGAAGAGACCTTAAGCTGAGATTAACTGGCTGAAAGTCTTAATCCTCAAGAATTCAGATAATGCTCAGAAAAATAAAAGTCACAACTAAACCCATGCAAACTGTAGTGACTTTCAAGAATTCTTGGCAACCGTAAATATAAGGTTTGTATACTAATAGCCCACTTCATGTTTTGGAAGACCCACAGTTGGCGAATAATTTATTTCCAGTATTTCTGTGTTGTTCTTAGCATTGTACAAAATGTTCCATGCTTAGATAATTCTTCTGAAAGCAGACATAAATTTAACAAGAAAATCACATCTCAAGTGGTATATTTGGGTCTCAGAGTACTCTTATTTAAAAAAAAATCTGTAAGGCAATAGAGACTTAGAGCTTTGCATAGGTCACACAGTGAATCAGTGATCCAGCTGAGATAAGATGATTGACTCCGCTTTCCTTTTTTTTACCCCATCTATTAGATCCCCCTGCCAGTACAAACAGTCTGCATAGCTTGGTAAGGAGGTTAAAATGTCAGGTCGAGTTCATTTTAAATTGCTTGAGCCACTTGTGGAATGTAAACTCTATGATCAAGTTTGTATTTAACCATGAATCTTCAAACAGCTCAGTACTGAGACAAAAACTGATTGCACAGCAAGCTGTGGCTGCCTGATAGATACAGGCCAACAGTGTAGGTGGATCTTATCTTCTGCTGGAACTTCTAAAGTGATTTACTATCTCCGTATAACAGATGTGTTTCATTCTCATTAAAAAAGTTAAACCCAAGTGGCTACATTAGGATTAGCTAACACTCAGCCTTGCTAAACAGGACTTGCTGGAGTATGTAAAAATAAAACTACTTAAGCAGCTATTAAGAGTGATGAAGAAACAGTCATGGTGTTCCTGCAATTTAGCATAATAATGAAGCAATATTCTGTAAGAAGATAAAGGGACATAGGGCATGCCCTGCTCTGAGTGGAAGGAATAATTACACCATGTGTAAGCATTTCAAATCAATACAGCTTGAGTTCAGAGCAGCTAAGGCAGGATGGCATTGTCTTCAGTGCACATTAGCTCCACCAGGCATAATCTATCTCCAGATAAGTTTGTTGCAAAAGTAAGAACTAAATGCCTTAATTTCTGCCCCTATTATTTGCATTGTACTTACTTTCAGGTAGAAAACATGGAAATCTAGATTAAGAACTAGTCTCTGCCATCAAGCTCCCAATCTGACAGGCAACAGAGAGAGGTAAACAGCTGGAAAAGGAAGTTTACTTGGTTCTGTATTACTTCTGAGAACTGCTGTCTTGTCAGTTAAGGATCAATCCTGCATTCATGCTCCAAGCCCCTTCTATCCTCACTAACTAGTTCCCTGCAATGAAGCCCAGAGCAGGAGAACTACAGCAAAAGGCAAACCTGGTTTAAAGCAGGGTCTCTGCTCATACAAACTGTGTGGATGCAGCAAGCTCAAGCCCTTTGATCACAGTCACAGAAAGCTGCCTAACCAGCCAAAGGCTGTTGAACCAGCAAAGGCACCCAGGGTTACTCGGCCAAATGCAGCACCTGGAGCAGGATTGCTGCTGTTTGCTACCTGCTCACTCCTCCTCACGCCTGCAGTCCTACGGCAGCCACATATCGAAAAAGACATCCCACAGACACTTGTGCATCTCTGCAGGCACCTCTGGACCTGCCCATGCCTGCGGGGAGCCGAGCAGATGGGCAACCACCTCGTCCTGCAGACCTGCCTGGGGACCCTGCTGCTCTCCTCTGCAGAGACCACACCGGATGATAGTCCCAGAACCCTGCTCCGTGTCACCGTGGAGAGGAGGAGAGGCTGTCACAGAGTATATGGGGTTTTGGGTGGCCCCCCATGTCCATGGGGGTACATGGGCATGTGTTGTAAAACACCCTGGGTGTCAACTGCTGCATGATGAGACAATCCCTGGGTATTCATTTTATTCAAAACTTTTTTTTCTGTAAAGCATTAGCTGTAAGGATAGAAACCCACATTCTCTTGCTCAACAAGAGACCTAGAGGCAAAGATAGCTCCCTGTCCTGGATTTCTTCCCCTTCCCTGACATCAGAAATCATTAACAATTTATTTTTTTTCTTCACAAGAGCTTCAACAGGAGACTTTAAAACTCTTCTACCTGACTGCCCTTTGTTTCCTCAAGTCAGCCTCACCTTCATCTTGACTATATTTCTCACAGACACTGAGCAGTCTTATAACCCCACTCCTATGTCAGCCTGGTTGGCCCTTTAAATTTAGAAAAGAGAACGGCAAAAACTCCTAGCAGCTCTCAAAATGGAAGTGAAAAATGAGAATCCCATAAAATTTCAATGTAAGCAAAAGGAAGCCAATTTGATATGTAAAGCAGAACATCAGTTTGCACTCCCACCCCTCTCCTTTCCCCTCTCAGAGCACCCTGGGAAAGTGGAAGCTATTATTTTCCTTTTCTGTCATTTCCCTTCCTCTGCATAGTCAGATTGTTTTCAGTCGCATAGCTGGAATGGTAATCCTCTTCTCGCCATCATTTTTTTTCTTACCTTCAGGCCTGGATCAAAACACACTTAAATTAAGACAGAGCCTTTTGTGTTTGACATAGTGAGTCTGTGTCAGCAAAACTCAGTCTCTAGCAAGAGTTGCAAGAGATGTTGTGACATCAGGAGTAAATCACTCCTTGAAACCCTTCTGAGAAAAACAGACTGTCGATTTATGACTGGTTTACTGTTAAGGCTTTCATTTGGATGTTTCAAAGTATTTTATATTTCTGAAAAAAATTCAATAATTTCCAAGCAGCAGGACTTTTTCTTACTAATATAATTAAAAATAACCACAGCACTTAAACCCACAATTAGACCCCAGTAAAACACAGTAAATAAACTAATGAGGAATTGGAATTTTCCACCAATGCAAACATCGAGGCACTTTTCTGTCAGACAGCTTGTTTCACATCCAGAACCGAACCCAAACATTACCAAAAAAGGACAGTGAAGGAGAAGGGTGGTATTAGACGTGAGAGAGCACTCCTGCTTCTATGAGCATTATTCCTTTAATTTTTCTGTACTGATGAGAAATAGCCAGAAATTTGGAGTAGTATGCAGCAAGTGAGGAAGAGAGACTGAATTTACAAGTATTTCAGGAAAGTAATAACCTGCTGAAACTGCAATGAGTCATTCGTACTAGATGTTAAGAGATTGTTGTGGCATGAAAAATACGTAAACTTGCCTCGGTATGTTGCTGTAGCACACACACTGCTTGCAATGATTTATTCTGACTGTGATTTAATTAAGAACTAGTCAGGAAGAAGTCATGGTAGAGTTACATCAGACCAACAGTGTGTCTGCAGAAGGGAAAAAAGAAGTTGGTTTTGTGTTTGCATTTTCAAAAGACACCCTAGCTTTTCATAAAGTCTGAAGTAAAACAAAAAGGATAAAATGGATGGCAGTGTGCAAAATACACAACCAGATGAGTAACTAAGGCCTAGTCAAGGGAGGAAAGGCAGACTGGATAATTCTGTGGGTAGAGCAGATCTATACAGCAGTATCTGGGAGCAGGACCTGGCCCTCAGCCACAAGCTACAAAATGACGCCTGCGAGGACAGGACAAGACTGTACAGGAAGAAATGCAGCTTAACATGCTGGGACTTACTGGTGCTAAATTAACCTAGAGAACACTTGTTTAATGTAAATTAACCATGAGGTTACTGCTTTCAGCAGCTATTAGCACAGATCATAGCTTTATTCAGTGGCAAGAAACAGCAAGGGACAGGGAATCAGGGATAAAATGGGCTGGTAATTTGCATGCCTGCTTGGGAGACAGTCATGACAGGCTATCTCTGGGCAAACCACATCTGTCCGTGCCTCATAGGATAGTATGTTCTTACCTTACCTCAAGAGAACACAAAGGTTTGCTGCCAGACAGTGCTCAAATACCTGAGAAAACGTGTCTAAATAAAGTGTAAGTCACCTTATGAATGGTTTTATACCACATGGAAAGTCCCAAGGCTGGTGTGCTTTGCTGTACCAGAAACATTCCTTTGGCAAGATATATCCATCTTAAAAAGTAGCCCTCAGCCGTCATCAGCCTGAAATGCTTGCAGGTGCTCTGCATGGGGCGTGAATACAAATACAATCAAAACCAGCCCCACTTCCTCTCCCCTCGCTCAAATAAGCTTGCTCCAGTTTCCTGCTAGTGTTTCTGACTGCACATGCTGTGCATCCCCGGCACTTCTATTCCTTCCCCAATCATGGCCGCTGGCACTTCTCACAGTCACTCTGCTTGTTGCCTGCCTCTCTGTCTCCCTACCTTTCCAGCAAGGTTTGAACTGCTGTGCTTTTAATGGTGGGAGACCTTCTGTGCTGATGTGTGACTTCTTTTTGTCTCTGAGGGCAAGCATTTAATGACATGACTGCAGTCCTCTTCTGTACACTTCTTACCCTCAGTGACATGATGTGCAAAGGATTATCTTAAACCTCTATCATGGCATTTCCTAATGATGCGTGTTTCACTTGCTACATTAGGCCTACTGCCAGTAAGGCAATGAAGACATAAAACTTAGCAGTTTCTATTTCATTTCCTCAAGTGCAAAATTACTTTGTAGCTGAAAGCAAAAAAATTCGTTTAGCAAGCCAGGCTATTACAGCAGAAGATTATAAAAATACATTCTGGAACGAGATAGGGAAAGAACAGCATAAACAATAACACAGGAATATGTTCAGTTTTTAATGCTGTCAGTGCCTCAAAGTCCATGGTACAGAGTGACAAAGGAGGAAGTCCCCCAAGGGCAAGTTAGACAGCCCTTGGAAAGGGCGAGGAGGTCTTCTCAGGGAGCTCACAGTGAGCCTGTGCATGTTGGTGGTTGAGAGGCAGACAGCACTGCAAAAATATTCCTTGCTTTGCTGTTTGTTTTCATTCCTTCCTCATCAAGATGATGGAGAAATTTCTACCCTTCCAAGGGAGGTATTAGATCTACTAGCCCATTTCCTCCTCCACATCCTGCAAAGCCTGAGGTCTCCAGGGATGACTAAGCCAATGTTTTTAAGAAAGCAGAGAAGTGAAGTGGATTTAAACTCAGAGTAACCTCAGTCAAAGCATGGGAGAATACAAGTGTGACCATGAGCTGGACTCTGCTGAAATCAGTACATGGGCTCCAGGCCAGCACTGCTCTTCTAAGATGTCATAGATTTTTAGGAAACAGCAAGAACTTGAGAATGAGCATATCCCTGTCAAAGCTGGAAGGTAGGGTTGATCACTTACCAAGGTGCTTCTTCAGTGGCAGCTGACTGGTAAATTGTAAACTCATTAACTCCAAGCACACTGGGGATGTGGGAGACAGAAGGGGGCGAGTACTGAGAGGAGAAGCACAAGCCAACACTCTGGGAATTGACACAGCTTGTTCAATGTCAAGTTTATAGAAATGACAGATTTTAGACACTGGCTTTTTGTGTCACTGTAAAAACACATTTAAGGACAGCACTGGGACATTCAGTGTTGTGAACAGTTCCTGACTTAGTCTTTAAGAAGATATGAATGGGCCTGATTAATCTTTCAGTTAATCTTTCATGCTTGCAGGTGAGGACAATCTCACTGAATTCAGGCCATTGGTCATCTACAGCTGGAAGCTGCATGCACTATAGCTACAAAATATAGTATTAACCTGGACACACAGATTTGTCTCTTTTTCCAACTACAAACTGTTACACAAAGACTTTGAATTAAAAACCAACTAGCTTAGTTCTCTAAGAAGGAATTTCTTTTTCCATTTCGCATTTCCTCTGTGGTATGTGCCTGATCATTGCTGACTCTAGTAAACGCTAAGCAGAACAATCAATGAAACTCTTACAAAATGCTTTTTACATTGCAAGAGTATTTTTAAACAATTTTTTTAACCCCTATTCAGAGGGAGGAGAAAGATGTTAATCTTGTCCATCACAGTGTTTAGAAATGCAAAGAAGAAAACAACCAGCGGGTACATGGATATAAACCAGCTTGAAGGTAGCACTATGTTCTGATACTGCCACTGGCAGCTGCTCACATGTTGTACAGCATATAATCATCTAACTGCTGAACCTAAAACATTGTCTTGGGAATTCTGATAAAGGATACCCAGGACCCTCTTTCATTGCAACTGGAATGATAGTTCCAATGGATGGACGGCAGAGTTTTGTATTGGGGTGGAAGGGAGGGCAGGCATATTGTTAAAGACATAGATACATCTTCGTTTTGTGTCAGGGGGAGATTTCTTTTACCAAGACGTTGTTAGCTGAAGTCAAACCCAAATATTTTATTTGAGTCTAGATTGAATATTTTGTTACATCAGGTGATTATGGTTTTCATCGTTTTGTATCAATTTAGATCATGAACGGTTCTTTGCTACTGTGCTTCCCAGATCATACAAATTTCATTTTTGATCAAATTAATGGTCCAAATTTGCCAGTAATGATCAGTTATCAGTATTAAAACAAATTGATAATATATTTTCATTAGTATTTTGCAAAAGCATACTAACTAAATGAAATACTGAGGGAGGGGGATGGTGGGGGTGTGGGGAAGTGAATATTATAATTTTAGCCCCGTACACTGAAAGATAAGCCAGCAGTAGATAAATATACAACTTTGTGTTTTGACAGGAATGTGCATCTGTTTCCCATTAACTTTGCTTGAGACAAGCAAGGAGTGAAGGTTTTCCGTGATTTAATTTGAAGAGCAATTTGGATTTCCTGTGCCTCAGCTGGAGGTATTATTGGTATGAGACCAGAAGTGCCCTAACTATCCTAGGAGTTTCAGGTTCCACAAAGAATAATACCTACAGAAATTTAAACAGGATGTCAAGAAGTGTTATATGTGGACTCTCAGTGCTCTCCAGTGTTTCTAATATAAATTCACATGAGTTTCATTCTCTCTTTTTGCCACACAAAGCGACCAACTTGGAAAAGATAGTAAGCTAACAAATGCTGTTCAGCATAACTCACGGTGTAATTCTGTCCAGCAGAGGAGATAAAATCCCGCATCGGAATCCCTGAAAATGACATGGCTGACCTGAATAGCCAAGACTTGTTCACAGAGAGGGAATAGAGCCCGGACAGACAGCTGCCAAGGTCTGGTTGTGCATGATGTTCAGAAAGGTCTGAACACATTACCTGTGACAGCAAGGTCCTGTGATGGTTCTCAGGCTCTGTACACAGAAGTAGAGACACTCCAAACTCTTACTTGCTTATTTAAATTGTGGCCTTAGTTCCTGTGACCAACATATAATGTTGATGGTATATTTGCACGAATAATTGAACATTATTACGAAGATAATGACCATCTGCTAGCTCCTTTTAATGAATTTATTTAGAAACTACACTTCACTGTGTTTTGAACAAGGAAATGAGTTATTTTGAGCCATTCGGATTGTCAAGAGGTTAATAGATCAGCACTTCTGTGGATCTCTTCTTCAAGTGAAATCTTAGTCCCACTGGAGTTGTCTCTGGATTTCGGTGTAGGGCTTGATATAGCTGATATTTTCACCTCTTGGGCTCCCTGATGACTGAGAGAGCTCTGGAGAGTCAAGTATAGGAATTGTGATTTTTAACACATCCTGTGCTCAGGTAAATATTCTTGCATACAGAGAGATTTGTATCTAAGGTACTCGTCACTTATGTTACCTCCTAACTAGAATAATCCACAAGACACAGGTTTTAAACTCGGCTACCTCAAAAGGGGCAGTGCTGATTATTGTTTGCAGCTTACTTCCTTTAGGCTTGTGCTGTTTTAGGAACTTGTAAAAACTATTTTAAAATTGAGTCACTGTCAGTTTTGAGGAAAAATTTGCACTGTTTCTTTGACTGTGTAAACTACATTGCTTTTTTTCTGATTATGGTTAAACTGTACTGGACTTTGTCAGATCATACCATTACTGGATATTTAGGAAGCTTCAAATCATTCTGTTGTTTAATGGTCCAGAAAAAGAAAGTAACCTGAAAAACTGTTTGCCTGATTGTGACTGCAGTACATGTAACTCTTCATAATGAATAGAAAACACAAAAAGACTTAATTTAGGCTATGATGATACAAACATTAGTATTTTTTTAAAATTCACACTTTTTTTCCCTGTGCTTTCATTGTTGTTGTTGGATCTTTTAAAAGTTCACTTTATATCCAGACATCTGGATTTTTTAGGTGAAAGGCAAAAGAGCAGTTTTGACCTCCTGTCTCATGTTTTGGAGGCCCTGTTGATCTCAAAAAGCAAGAAAGCAAGAAAAGCAGGCTACCCTGCTACTCTATTGAACTTGTTTTCGGCTACTCCAGGCTATTCCTGGAAAGTATACGTCTTCTTGTGCTTTTTTTCCACTATTTACATTTTTTAGTGTATGAGATTTTCATTTTTCACACTGAGATTCTTCAGTGTTACTGATCCCACATCTTAGACACCTCATGATTTATTGATCTGTATTTGTAGCTGATATGTGACGTTTGTCATATTGTTACACATAAATATTCTCTCAACACTGCAGAAACGTTATCTAATAAAAACACGATGAACAGAACTTCTATGCTTCTCCATGATTTTTTACTAAAATAGGAGCCAAATGCTTACAAATTCTAGTCAGGCAGCTCAAAATTTGACTTATGACATTCACTAATAAGTGATAATTATTCATAAAGAGAAGGTATTCTATTGCTACATATGGGGTGTAGTGATCTTGAAACAAAATTGATGACTGCTATCATAGGGTATGGAAAACTGCACAATGAGGTTTATTTACAGTTAATAGCTACTCTATCACATATGATCTTCTATTAACAAAATAAAACGAGTTTTGTTATCTTTTCCTATCAGACATTGTATCTCAATTTAAAGGCTCTAGAGATCTCTTACAACCAGGATTAGTGCAATGTCATCCCTGTCTGGAGCTCAAAACAATTCTGTAAGTAATCTGAAAGGAACCTCTTTAATGATGTGACCTCCACATCTCAGAAGGATACAGCAACACCAAGATGAAACATGACTTTAATTCTGTATGAACAACCTTCTCTCACTTCTCCAGATCCAGATCAAGATGCTTGGGTAATTAAATGCTGAAACAGCAGCCAGAAGTGTGACCTAGTCTGCTTTGACAGTAATCCATCAAGTCCTCAGGTTTGTAATAGTTCTTGCAGTTGGTGGTTTCAACTACCTACTGTTGAAATATGTGGAAATCCTCAACAATTTGCTTTGTGGAAATAACATTTGCCTTTACAAAACATGGGCTGGTTTGAAACAGAAGAATTTTTTTTGTTGTTTTTTGGCTGGTACTAGTATGTATTTTCTTGATTTCTTCATAAAACCCTGGCCATGCCAGGTTCTGAGAACTTTCTTGGTGACACAGAACATCTGTTGCTGTCTGTGGAAACCTTGGCCTTCTGTGCTCTGTGTGACCCAAGAGCCATATGGATAATGTTTACACAGAACCATTTGTAGCACTGCTGATAACACAAGTGAGTGCTGCTTTTTCACATGCATTGGTACATTTTTTTGAGCAGTCAGAGCGGCACATCCCTACCCAAGCCATACTTTGGAAATGTAGTCTGTATATGCCTGTCTTCAGTCAAACCTTTTCCTTTCCTGGAATGTTTCCAAGGCTTCCATATGTTAAAACAGTGTTTTCCCTTACTAAATAAATAAAAGAAAATTGATTTAGTTGGTTTTCTCTTACTAAATCAAGGATTGAAATGAAAATGGCAAATACCCAAATGTACATCCAGTGACTAATGTGAGAAAATGCTTTCTTACATCCCTAATGTATTTCCATAGCTGTGCCAGAATTTTTAGAAAATTCTGGCAGCTGAGCTCAAGAAATCCAGCACTTTTTCTTTATTTCATTATATCTTTCATTAAGAAAGGAATGATCTCTGACCCAGAGAGCTGAATAAACAGCCTTGCATGGACTTTGGTGGACTGTGGATCAGTCCTATGGGATTTATCTGCAAAGGCAGTTGCTAGGTTTTGTCCCACCTAATTATAAACATTTTTATATAAACATCTACAAAATCACTCCAGTCAGGGGAGAGCAGAACATGACTATCAGTACTACTTTAGTGTCTGCTTGGAGATGAGAGGAATCATGTCCAGTGAGTTCTTATATTCCTCTATACAAAGGGGAACTCTAATCTTGAGACATTTCCATTTAGTTTAGTCAGATGAATCCCATCAGAAAATTTAATTCTCAGTTCTTCCCCTGTGAGTTCCCTACCATTTCCTAAAATATCTCTGGCAAAGATGAAGCATTTATCAAATAATGCGTGCTACAAAAGTCAACACTGTAATCAGGATGATTATAGCAATGCGTGTTTAATTTGTAAAAGCAATTAAGAATACTTGCTCTTTTATGTTTTGCTTTGAGATTGTTTAAGGGGTAATTGTTCTGACTATTTTAGAATAGTCAAAAAATGGACTAAAGTTTTCAATTAGCACTTGAAGTTGCACATCTGTAAGAGGTAAACTTGTTATGATGTGGTATTAATTTTGGAAAAATCGGCCAGTTAGGTCTTTTTCTGCACATGTAACTCTCCACTATGATCCTACCCTTTAGAGTCTGGCCTGAAGGACAAAATAAACCAGTGTAATGAAGATACAAAACCACTTTGCCTGGTTTATCACATGTAAACCATGTGATATTATTTATGACAAAGTTAAATCATATCAGTGTTCAAAAAAAGTCAATGCTTTTTAGCACCACAGCTTCGTGATTTACCATTTTTAAGAGTATAGCGAAGTGTTTAGGGAGCACTCTTGAAATTCACAAGCAGATAATAATTTTAAAAACCTGTGTCACCTGCGCACATTTGGGGACCATGACAAATGTGACTATTTTCCACTAGAAAAAAGACATTTAAAAAAAAGGAAACAGTCACAATATTCAACATTATTAATAAATTATTACAACTTTGTCAGAAGTATGGGAGAAATGCAAAGGTACTTTGGGGGACTTTAAATGGAGCTTAAAGTCTTAGCTTTCATTCACTCCTGTAGTGGCGGGAACACTCATTCAGCATCAGGAAAGCTGGACTGCATGCTCATCTCAGCCTCAGGGATTTGCATTAATCTTTTTCAATTCCTAAGAAAACGAGTGCTATAATTAGCAGTCTGTACACTAACCAAGCCTGTGGTTGATGATGGAACATTTTGCAGGCAAGAGCACAAGTCCTAGAACTGAAAAAGAAGCAAGAATTTGTAACACAATGTTATTACACTTAGCTAGAGTTGTATACAAATCTGTGAACCATCAGATGTTGGATATGACTGTTGAATCTGTTAAGAGCTGTAATATGTGTGAGTTATTTCATTCCTTGCTCTCAATTTCTGAAAGTACATAAAATCCCACACTCTGAAATTCTTCACAGATATTTATAGGCTTTAACAAAATCTAGTCTTCTGTTTCAGAAAAAGAGAAAGCTGAGAACAAAGATTCTGAGAATCCAACAGAGCTCCAGCAATCAAAACAGATGTTTCAAGCACCTTAATGGTAGCTTCAGAGAGGAGGTACAAAAAAAGGTTTGTATAATGTATCTTTAGTAGTCTTTGTTACACCTCCTAGAATAAAAGAAAACATCCTCGCAACACAAATATGACAGTAAAAAATGTAAAGTCACATTACAGATAGCTTAAAGTTTGTCTCCTCATACCATTGTGGTAGATAGAGATAAAATAAAAGGATGTGTGGAAAAAATTATGTTCTTTTCCACAGGTGTTTCAAAAAGGTGACAGAGACTGTTAGTATGAGCAAGCATAAAATTGTATTTTTAATTGCACTCAGACTATTTCATGAACCAATGTGGACTCCCTTAAATAAACTCTACATTATGAGTGACGTTTGTCACATGGGCAACAATGGTGCAAAAGTTAGGCATCAAACTTCTCCTCTGTAGTGATGGAAAGCTCTTGTCATTCTCCATTGACCACAGAAGAAGCTGAAACTGTCACACAAGGGCTGAAGCTTAAGAGTAAGTGAGAAAATCTGGTTTTGTCCTAGCACAACAGTGTTTTGAAATGATGACTGCTGAATATTGTTATTTTAGTGACAGTTTCTAGATTTTTTCCAAACAGATGACTGCAGGGATGCTGAGGAAACAGATTTGTTTCTTTAGGGTAGAACCAAGAGACAGCCGAGAAGTGAATTTTGAAAAGACAGAAATAAACTCTATATATTCAGAAAATATAATCAGAACTTTTTTAAGTAATTGAGGCAGCTCTATAGTCACTGAGCTATAAACTATCTGAAAGTGGGAGCACAGGTAATTTTTCTTTTACTTGACTTTAGTATAATTTTCATGAACAATTTCTGCCATTATTTCTAACTTAGAATATGATTCATCAACTTGAAATCATTATAAACCCTGCAGTTTTTATTAGACGCTTGAGTTCATTGACAAGCAACTGAAAGGTTGCTGTCTATGAAAAAAAAGTTGTCCCAAGTTTTCCTTTCTCTGTGTATAATTAACCATCCATTGGAAATAGCCAAATTATGATAATCAATATTGATTATCTGATTTGCATGAAGTGAGTGTGAGAAATGAAAAATAAAGAAGTAAGAAAGAATATAATCACAGTGATATTGGACAATACTAGGAGTGTTTTCTGGCAGACTTTTCAAAAAACTGAGACAACTCTGACTTGTCAACCTAGGAGGATACACCACCATCACAGAAGAAGTATCAGCCTCTGTGACTGGTTTAGGTTGATGTCATTGCATTTAAGAACACACAAGTGGGAGCCTTTTACCTGCTTGGATCCCCTGTCAAGAGAGCCAACAGTGCTGACTTTCAGGCATAGAAAATCAAACACCAGTGATTTAAAATTATGCTATCAGATGCTTGGCCACGGCCAGCTCTTCCGAAGCAGTTGTCAGACACATTTGCAGTAGGGTGACTAATTTGATATATAATACAAGATTATTTGGTGATCACTTCCTGGTCTTCACTTGGGGCAATACAAGAAGAATTTCTGTATTTAGATCAGACTTTTATGAAAAACTGCAGAAGTGTCACAAATAAAATGAAGTTTATTGAGGTAATGAAAAATCCTTAGTAGCTGATGGAGCCTGTTATTTAGGAGAACCTGGTTAAATAAATTATTTTTGTCTTCAGTTTCTTTCAGACTGGTTTGTTTCTGCCTACAGATAAAATTCCTCTTTGGAAGTTAGGAAGTGCAAATGACACTTCTGGTGTTTGGCACTCCAATTGGTTCTTTCCACACAAACACACATGAAAATATGAATTAATACCGGTACCTCCAATATCTATTTTGGAAATAATTACATCTTTGTCTTTCATGTATGGAGCATCGTAGCATAGTAAGTTTCCCACCAGACAGAGTGACAGCTGTTCTCTGGTATACCAGACCTCCAACATACTCTAAGTGACCTTTTCCTACAATGACTTTGTCAAGAAGTTTGTAATTTGTCATTAAGATCCACTGTAATACATTGTTCTTGCTGTTTTTCAGTGAAGTTCATCTCAACCAGTGACTTCAGAATAGTAAATGAAAATAGCGTACAGTGAAACAGCAGGAGCTGTGAGCTGTTCCTTCACACTGACATAAAGCCACTGAAATCCAGTGATATAAGTCCACCACAGAATCGATGACTCAGAGCAAAATACAAAAAATACCAATATTTTTTTCAGTCAGTAAAATTGTCTTTAAGGTTATATACGCTTATTTTGTGGTGATGATAAAACACCACATTAGCATTAATGTGATTTTTTTTTTAAGTAGAGAATATTTGTGACAGATTGCTATTAAAATTAGGGTGGTGACCGGGTTGTGTTCATATACTTTCTGTCCCAAGTACTGTGTGGTGATTAGCCCATCTTATTTTCCCTCATGACACTTTCAAATCAGATTAATACCGTCTTCTTGACAAAGCTAGCCATACTTGTCTAAGTATATATTGAACAAGTTCTGGCTGTTTGTTTTGGCTGTGAAACAGGTACCTGTAAGCAGAACTTGCTTGGCATTAATATTACCATTCACAGCATCTGTCTTGTCAAACATCACACCAGGTAGTACGAAAAACAAGCTTCATTAATAAGTTCACAGCATTGGTTCACAGGTCATTGGGTAAAATTTGGCAGTCTGTGTTACTAAAAAGAGCAGAACAAATGTTTGGTGTATTACCATTTGAGTTTAAAACCTGAATCCTACTGGGTTGCTCACAGATGACATTGCATGGATAAATAAAATTACTGACAAAAATTATAGTAAAATGACACAAATGTCTGGTTTTGCTTTGCTTTGACAGTCAAACTGTAGCAAAGGTATTAACATTCCCATAATTTGGAGACAGAAAGCTGGTGTCTTGTTCTGCATCATGCTGAGACCTCTCTCTGACAGCAGAAGAAGCAGGACAAAGTGATCTCTCTCTTATTTTCTAATTCGCTGTTCTCAGAAATCTGTCACACTCCCAAACTTTTAATCTTGTCATTCTCCCCTGAATATTTCATCTTTCTGTAACATGCAAAGCATACTGGTACATTTCTGGATAGCATAACTAAAACATTTGTCTATGTATTTCTAGCACAAACCTGTGAGGCAGTAGATCAATTAAAGCATCTTTCTGTGGATCCAAGGGAGCGTACCTGGGAGTCAGTCTGCACATGTGATGAAAGCAACATCAGTAAATACAGATGCATGTATTATTTGGTTATTTGAAAGGACAAAAAGACAGCTATCCAAGGATGCTGGTTGTCTTGTCTGCTTTTGTGATGCTGATTATGTCCAGAAGTATAATTAAACTCAGAGGTTTTTCTTACTTAGCACACTGACCTCTACCTTTGATTTCTCTATCTGCAGACACCAATATTTTTTTGTAACTCAATATGGAAGGGACAAATACAACTTCATAGATTCATAGAATATGCTGAGATGACAGGGACCCATTAGGATCATCGAGTCCAGCTCCTGGCCCTGTGCAGAACACCCCAAGAGTCACACCATATACATGAGAGCATTGTCCAAGGACTTCTTGAACTCTGTCAGGCTTGGTGCAGTGACCACTTTCCTGGGGAGCCTGTTCCAGAGCCCAACCACCCTCTGGGTGAAGAACTTTTTCCTAACATCCAATTTAAACCTCCCCTGACACAACTTCAGGCCATTCCCTCTGGTCCCATCACTGGGGACCACAGAGAAGAGATCAGTTCCTGCCCCTCCTCTTCCCCTCATGAAGAAATCATAACTGCAGTGAGGTCTGTCCTCAGTCTCCTCCAGGCTGAACAGACCAAGTGACCTCAGCTTCTCCTCGTTAAGTCTTCCCCTCCAGACCCTTCCCTA
>QWTY01016411.1:21095-48642 GCA_008033365.1 Pseudorectes ferrugineus
AGAAAGATTGAGAAAGTCAAATAGTACAACTCTCAGTATAAAGTCCATCACTACTAATAAAATACAAGATAAGGACACACAATAAGTGTTTCTACCAAGATCATGTCAAAATATAAGAAGCCTTACTAGGCCAAATGCTTTCAAATGTTAAGAGAAGAAAATTCAGACTGCAGTTGAAAAACAAATGAGTCAAATGTGAGAAATGAGGAAACTCATTTAAGAATATCTTCCTGCCTGTGCAACAACAGACCCACTAATACAAGGCAAAATGAAAGGTTTGGGGCTGTACAGATGTCTGTGTACAGGGGTCTGAACTAAGTGCTTTGAATTAGGCTACAGAGGTATGCATCTCCACACTGACTCCAAGGACACTTAGGGAGCTTCACCTCTGAACCCTTTTGTCTGCTAAAGCAACAAATGTGAATACATATATCCCACCAACTTCAACATATGCAAAAATTCTGCTTTCTTAGGCTGTTATTTCACTTCTATAATAAAGAATTCCCTCATTTTTTAGAAAATTTTTCATTAGACTTAAAGAACAAATGCCATAAAGATGCAATGGATATTATTTATTTAATTACAGGAATTAACAAGTGATGATTCAGGCATACTTAGTAATTTTGCTTTCACTTGAAAAACAGGAATACTGCTGAAGTTTACATTAGGAACTTCAATGCTGTCCTTCAATCAGTGGCAGTACACATCCAGCCCAGATGAAAGGAGAGCAGCTGTATGAATCTGCTAATTAAGAAACTAAGAATTTTTTCACCTTAGTCCGATTTCTTTACATCACTGAATACCTAAACACAGGGGGCTGGCCCTAAGATTCTGTTTGATATTTCAGACACTGACTTAGTCCCTAGAAGGGAAGCTGCAACATTTCCATGAACTTACTGGAAAATTCAAGGGCTGGTATAAAGGTAAATGCACTAGAGTAATTATTCTGTAAAGTATGAAAAATGCTTACCCTGGATTTACCAAATTAATAAAACCTTAAGAACTAGAGAACTTCCATTTTCAACATTTCTGAAAAAAGGTTCAATTCACTTCAACAAGGACTTACAAAGGCTCTGTATCAGTTTAGAGAAGATGTACTTTTAGGAAAGTTAAACAAATAAAATTGTGTCAGACAAGCTAAATATTGATAGATAGCAATATATATACACATACATATATTCAAATGACAGTTTAAAAAAAAGTGCTTATTAAACAAGTAATCTAGACACATCCAAGAGCATATCGAGGGAATTAATGTGGCCAGTGATTAGAGAAGCAAAGGAATAGGGGCTGGTGGTTCATTTATTTTCTCCTGAACAGAAAACATAAGTGATTGACATTTGTATACAGTCTAGAATCACACCAAAAAAACTGTCCTAAAGAGGTGACAGGATTTCCTGGGACTGGTCCGTCCGAAAAGAGAATGTAAACTGCCTTTAATTTTGTGTCTTGGTACTTTAGGTCCCAGATTAAATAAGTTTAAGAGAAGAGACAAGAAGAGCTGTTTTACAATTTTCTTTCTGAAAAGGACAAGTTCCCCATAGCTCAGACAGCTGCCACAGGGGAGATTTCTGGGTGAGAAATTGCTCTGTTTACTCGGCCTGAAAACGACCTCTCTCCTGCCTACCTCTAGCCCGTTGTTAATCAACCAGCTCAAACAGGGAAACAAACTGGAGGATCACTTTCCCTCTTCATGCCGGCATACATTTTGTACCCACTTAAAACCTGTCCAGGATGCTTGTGTGATGCAACCTAATGGCAACAGAAACATGGCATAGTCTTTCACACTCTGGTAATCTGCCAATTAATAGACTTAGATTATAGCCTTTGTTAAAGTGAAGAAAAAAATCAGTGTTTATTTATTCTCACAGATCCCATCACGTAATTAGATGACCATTTTTATTTCTAGATAAGAAGTAGGAAAGCAATCAGAATTACTGTGACTGAGCTGCTTAGAGACTATTAACTAACTGCATTACTGTGACTGAGCTGCTTAGAAACTATTAATTAACTGCATTAAGATTTTGATATGAAGTTTCATAGCAGTACTGACTAGACAGAATTTTGGAGGGTTTACAGTCCTTCAAAGTCCTGCAGTCTTATGAGCCATCCAAATAGTTTGCACTGCCAGTTCGCCTCCATGGGTATGAGGAATGCTGGCAGCATGAGCAAGGGATGGGTGTCAGCTCTAACCAGTGCTACAAAGAGCTGATTAAGACATGCTCGGAGCTTTGACAGCAAACAGGCTTTGCCTAACTTCTGTAAACAAGCTGAGGTGAAGCTGGTCTGGTCAACTGGAGCTTCCAGAGGTGTCAGAGGCAACCAAGTAAATCAGAGCAAAAGATGACTTTTTAGCCCTTTTTTGCTAGTAAGGGCAGTATAGCTCATTCTTACCCTGCTGAAATCATCCTTCAGAACAGTCTGCTCACATTGAGATTAGCACAGATGGCATGCTCTGGATTTTATTGACACAGGGAGAGTAACCAAGATTTCCATACATCGTAAGCGTGCCAGAAAAAATTGTGTGTGCAGCCACTACCAATGAAAGAGACGCTAATATTTGAGTCAGCCTTCCTGTTTTGAAAAGGAAATATGGAGTAAAATGAAATGCCCACATGGGGGAGTTATTGCAGAACAGTTAGGCCAGCTTCTCTGTTAAAGCTAGCACTCCCAGTCTTTGTAAAGAACCATCGAACTGACAGTGGTATGAAACAGAACAGTATTATTCTCTGTAAGCAAAGCACTGGGCACCTCTCATCTGTGCCTTCTTCATGTGGCAGGTTTGTCCAGATCACTCTTTTCCACTTAGGTGAATAATAGTGACAAATATACAGTGTAGAATAAAAACTCTGAATGTCCAAATACGACCTGAATGTACCCATGAAAATTATTTACACTTATTGAAAAAGTCATCATTCTTAAAAAAATTGTGTGCAGCCATGCTTGGATATCAGCTTCTGATTGAGCAAGAATTTTGAAAAGAGCCTGGTACCATCTATCATTGTTAAAATTTCAGACAACATAAACTGGAAGTGACATGTAGCTGAAAGGAACTTCACAGAGTTTGCTGTGAACACAATAGAGCTGGCTGTAGCTGTTCAAACGGCTCTCTCCATATCCAAGAGTCAGAAGCACGCATGCACTCATCTGCTGGGGCACTCTGAATGCCCCAGGCAAAACAGTGATGCAATAGATATCGTATGTCCTCAAATCAAAATCAAAAACATGTCGTCTTTGCTGGGTAATTCCAGACAGGAATAAAGGCACACAGCAAGAAAATACATAACAGAAACAGATTTTACTTTTTAAAACATCACTGTGGCAAGAAAGAGAAGCCTCATAACTCTGGAGAACTAGAAAAATGTAGGCCATAAAAGAGTTCTTCTAAAACTGGTAGACATCAGTGAGATACAGAAAAATCCCTGGAGAACTGCATACTTAGGCATGAGCAATTTAAGAAAAGAAGAATTTTAGGCACCCAGATCTTACATTCTGGGGATTATAAATCAAATTCACTTCAGCATTTACATGATATTCCACAGATGAATAAGATTTTTTTGGCTCTGCAAAGAGATAAATCTACAGTTTATTAGCAATCTACAAGAGAACAAGCAAATGAAGATCACTGTGAGACTGGAAAGGCATGTCAATGGCTTTCACGTCTTTGAAAATGAAAGCAAAATTTTGACTGTGTAATATTAACATTTAATATTAAAATTTATGACACTTATTAAAAAAGCAAATGAGCACTTGCATGCCAAAGAGACATAATCACCTATGACAGATACATCATCAGCTTTCCTGATACTTCTAGTAGTCACTGTGTACTGGGTACACCTTTGGTATTCCTGAACAGTTGAAGCTATTTATAAATCATATAAACTTGTATTGCTACTAGATGGCAAGATTTGTGATTTCATTCATTTGCTCAAATGTTTGAGATCTTTGCAATCTGAAAAACTCATGAAGCAATGTCATGCATTGACCTAACAAAAAGTCAGCTGATTTCTCACATTTGCCTTAGTCCTTTCCTGAATAAAAGTCAGGAATATGTCTTCAGCAAGAAAAGAGGAGAAAGATGTTAGATGCTTTGACAGAATTTACCCATTGTATAAAAAGAGATTATTCAGGTAATGCAACTTTTAGATGAAGATGGTAAACCTTGTTTTGAAGTGTTGATCACAGACACTTCCAAATCACATATTTAAACAAGCACAAGAACAACTTATACCAGTACAAGGCCTGAGTGCAGAAAACCTTTCACTGACATATCAGATATTTAGTGGTATAACATTATCCAACCAGCTTCTTCCTAGGGGAATGAATCCATGTATGTGCTTCTGATCCCATTGTTATGAAGAGATTTGTCATTCACTCTGGATAGACCAGAGCTTATCTCAGAGTGCCCACTGTCTCAGGGGAATGCTGTGTCATAAGGATCACTGAAAATCCCCAGATTATCAGACTTTGATATGTGCCTACTCTGTGGCAAAACTTCTAAAAATTCTTCCTTCTAACGTGGCATCCAGATGATAGCTCAGTTAGACAGATAAATCCTCTGTCCATTGATGCATAAACTGAAGCCTCAGGGAAGATGGGTCCAGCCCAGTTATATCACAGAAGTCATCGAAACATAGAGAAAGTCAGAAGTCAAGGGTGTATAATAGCACATCTGGCCAAATGTTTAACGATGGCCCGATCCAGAGATAATTAAAGTCCATGAACAGACTCATATGGCTTTTGCAGTACTTCAGAAGAACTACTATTTTGTTCATGTTTTTTCTTCTTAACATAGGTGTGATAGAGCTTTCCTATTTTTAACTATTGGTTAAAAGTAACAAAGCCCTTGATACTTAAACCCTTTGCTACTTTTAGCCTAATTACGAAAAGTCTGCATTTGTTGTCTCTGAAAATTTCTATTTCTGTAGCTGAGGAACATATCTAAAATTTAGTTCATTCTGTTGCTAATGAAGTGTTAGAATATCACTCCTACTCATATTCCAGTCTAGCTCATATTTATTTTAGTACAAAAATAGCAAAGGAAGTAATAAATTTAAACCAGCCTTATATGTCCAATAATGCTGTTTTGCTCTGTGAGCAGTCATGCTTTTCAGCCAGAAGCTATGTAAAACCAGGAATAATTAAAAAAAGATAAAATCGAATGCTAGTTCTTTGTTTTGGAGTAAGGAAAGATTTTTAAAATCAAGATCTGTCCTGTAGCTAGTGATTGAAGGGCAGTGATTGAATCCATGAGAATAATCAAATTCAAAGAACATGACTGCATGTCTCTGGCATGCAATGTCCTTTATTAGAGAACAAGGAAATGTTCACTGGAGGACTTCCAAAGGTTTGTCTGCACCAAGAGGATTTCCAAAGGTATCTCCTTGTGTCTGCTGGTGGACACTTCGTGCTAGATGGTGCTCCAAGGCTGACCATGGTTTCAGTTTGACTGGGTATCACTGGCAGTGAGCTTCAGCCAAGGCATTAGAGATTTTTCATGGGAAAAACAGTAATAAGAAGCACTCCTGTGATTCTTAATTAAGATTGCCAGCTGGATATGCACTGTTGTGGTGACACTGCTAGTCTCCTGGAAGTGTATAGGAGAGACTTTTCTCTAACAGAAATTGAAATCCCTGCTTGTATACCGGTATGTCGTCTCTCCTCAGTCAGGTGCTTCGGGGTTAGGCTTTGAAGCCTGTACTACTCACTAATAGTCTTCTTTTACAGACAGTAGAAAGAAGTGAGCATCTGCAAGAGAGTCCATCGCCTTCTAAGACAGATGGCTAAGACAAGTTTTCTTCTTCAGGAAGAAATTCTTTACTTGGGCAGAAACTCTTTATTTTACTGTGAGGGTGGTGAGGCACTGGCACAGGTTGCCCAGATAAGCTGTGGATGGCCCATCCCGGAGAGTGTTCAAGGCCAGGCTGGACGATGCCCTGAGCAACCTGGTCTAATGAAAGGTGTCTGTGTCGATGGCAGGGGGGTTGGAACTACAGGATCTTTAAGGTCACTTCCAGCCCAGGCCATTCCATGATTCTATTCTGTGATTCTGTGAAGTCATCTTATTTTTCTCATTTGCCTACAAAGGAAGCCAGGGTGAACTTTTAAACTTTTTAAAACTTTAATTTTTTTAGTTGAATAAGATGGATCCCATATAAAATACAGGAGACAAAAGCCATTAGTGTGTTTAGGACATATGGGGTAGTGGAATGTATAGTGGTAATGTGGCTGGGGGGATTTCTGCAGATTTAATTTGAGTCTTTAACATGATTAAATAGACTCTGGTTTCCAATGTGAGTGTAAACAGACCAAAGTGAGGAGGATCTTCACCTTTAAACAAATTTCCTCGTATCAGCATTTGGGTTAATGACTGGTGTCATTCATGGGCTGTCACAGTCACATTTTCCTTCTTATCAGAAAGTGCCTGCAAGCCCAGTTTGGTTGCATATGCACAGATTAGCCCACAGGAATTGCTGATGACTCTCTTCCTCATTTTTTGTGGATACGAAGCAGTGAGCAGCTACAAGCAGTTTCTTTCCCAGTATGCCTGTCTAGGCTGAGAGACTTTTTCTCCTCCTCCTCTTGGAGCCCTTTCTTTGTTTAGGCAGTTTCTTTGTGTGGTTAATCTTCAACATGCTTCATCTGCTTCCCATTCTCCTGCCTGCAGCCTAAGGCAATTACCTCAACTCGTTAACCAATGGAAGAGCTTAGTAATGATCACATTTCTTCTGAAATAAATGGTTGTTTGTATAATATTAACCCTCTGGCCATAAATTAAGTCTGGATAGTGCAAAGAAGGACCCCAGGAAAAAAAAGCAAATGCCTTGTATTCTGCTTAGTAAACAACAGAATATCCAAATATTTATACATCTCTTATTATGTTGCTTTTAATCATACTAAAAAGACCTTTAAAATGGAGAGTAAGGCTCATTTCAGTGAAACAATCACATAGAATTAATTAGTGAAGAAATAAACACAGCTCTTCCATGGCCACTGGGAACAAATATATCAAGAACACTTAAATCTTTCTCCTAGGCAAGAAGATCTCAGTGTAAGAGGGGCTGGAATATACAAACAAAAAAACAAGGTTAGTTTTCTTTATCCTGAAGTATTCATTAAGACTGGCCAATTGTGTCAGAAGGCAACATTAAGTACACCACTAGTTTGTCAGTAACTAAATTAGTGTATCTGTAATTTGTGTTGAGGAGAGAAAAGGTTGAAAATGAGCTTTTGAATTGTACAGTAAATTGTTCAAATGAACAGCAATCAGGTAATCTTCATTATTTCTGATATTCTCTGCAATTAATACCTTAGTGCTTGATTAAAGATACCTTTTAATAGGTTTTACTTCTCTTAACTCATTCATATTGAAAAATAAACGAATGCAGAGACAGACCTTGTGTTACAATCTTCTCACAGTGTTTAAATTAGGTTTAAATGGTCCTCGCTTGAAGCTGAAGGAGAAAGGGCTTGGGCAGCAAACTTTTGAAATATGACTCTTTAAGGGAAACTAAACTTCAGAATCATAAGTTAGATTGATTTTCAGCATTCCAAGTCCTGTCATGTGGAACCAATTTAATGGCCTAAACCTCGGAAGGGGGCCAAAGGCAGAGCACCAGTGGAGTTGACTGCTGTCTCTGGTAGTTAGATTCAATAAGGGAAAAATCTCATTGTTAAAGTTGCATGTTCTGTGTGATTTTCATTTACTGGCAGAAGTCCAGTGTAATAAAAGCTATGAAATGGCCTGCTTATAGTTAAATGCCTGAGTGCATATTTCTAGAAGACTTGTTCTGTTACATTACATTTTAATCTCCACAGTCTTCTCATTGGAATGATATCCTCCCCCAGCCCCTTTCATATTTAATCCTGAGGACCCTTTCTAAGGATTTCTAAAAGTGGAAGCAGAGGAGGAATCACAGCTGGAAGAAACCGTAGTGCTGCATGTGTGAGGGAAATGCATGAAAGATGGATAAAGAGAGTGTTCACTCTTGAGCAATTTCCATGATTTGTCAAGATAGGGTAGTCACAGCTTGATTTGTCCTTTGAGGTACACAGGCTATTTGATTTTCATTCAACTGAGGAGGAGAGACTCCTTTCAAAGAGATAACTTTGTAATTCAGAAGTGCCTGGTCACCCCTCCATGAAGTAGCCCCAGATTACATGAACTTCTGACTAGACTATTATGAAATCACATTTTTTATCTTTGCTGAATTAGAGGTTCCAGCTCCAGAAAACTGAAGAGAGCATTTGCTCATCCTCTTAAAATATACTTTCAAAAGGGAGCAGATTGTCAGATATCAGCTCAAAGGCTAGAGGATGTTTTTGGTGGATTCCTGTCTTTGCTGTTTTCAGGAAATTCAAATCCCTGCTGCCTGTGAAAATGCCAAAATTGACACACAAACTCTTTAATGTTGTATCACTGCAACAGCTTCAAATGATAAAATTCTTGAGAGGATTCAATTGGGAATATACCTAAGTGCTCTGGGAGACCATACAATGGCACTCCAGGAAAGAGTGTTTTCATGCCCTGGGATGTCCCAAGGAAACAGAACTGTCTTTGAGAGCAGGAAAGCAAAGGTAGCCTAATGTGTACAAAACCTATACTTAGGAAACATGTTAAAGTGCCTAAGGAACCAGTAATTTTGTAAGTTTTTTTCTGTCCTAACAAAGTAGAAGATCTTATTGTGGTGAGACAGGAACACAGAGATGTGGCAACCATGTGGTGAGTGGAACTCTTAGGTCTCAGGAACAGACCTGTCTTTGACAGAACCTTTAGAAGGCAACAGTACTGCAAAATCCAGCTTAAAGTTCAAATTTGAAGTTAGACAAACTCAATCTAGAAGTAAAGCTCAACCTTTTCGGTAGAGTGTTACTAAAGAAGTTTTTTCGTCTTTGCAATCATGGTTAGTAACAGTAATGCATTTATAAAAAATAATGTCTTTGTTCTGTTCAAGTGATCTTTTCTTGCCTTTAAATCCATAACTTTAGAACTACAGGGTGAAAATTTATAGCATTGTGATTGTTACTTGCTGAGGTTCTGCTTAGTGTTAATGGTATGCACAGGTTTTGACAAAATAACAAGAAAATCTTGCTCTAAAAGCCACCTTTTCTTCTATTTTTATTAACTTGAGCATCTGGAACAGCATACTAACAATAGTACTGTCTTACTTATCATAGTTATTTGCTCCACAGGAGTAAGTAGTTCCTGGTATTAAGGTCTCAGGCAAACTCAGCAGGAAATGGGATAATGGCATTCATGTCATTAAAAAGCCTAGTGGAGAGGAATGAAAATGAAAATAATAAAATCCCAGTACCAGGGTTTTTCAAAAAGTGGAAAAATTATCACTTTTGGTTAAAAATTCCTTCATCAAAATATAGTTGCTTTGCTAACCATATGAACCCATATGTCTTTGTATGCTGGTGAAGGATGACAGCCTCATGTTTTAAAGATGTTAGTGGCAGTCAATTTTGCTAGAGGTTGAATGGGTGTTTACACACTTTTTTGATGATTGCTGAAAACTAACTAGGTATAACAAACCTGTTTTGGCTTCGAGATTAAAAGTTTGTGGTATATTCGTTGGTTGCTTTTCCAATGAGCAAAGTGGGGATAACTTGTAACATCTGGCACCTTTTAAACAAACCTAGAAAGATGAAATCTTTATATCTTTAACACCAGGTGGAACTGCATGATTTAGAAGATTAAGCAAGATGCTTATAGTAGTCAAACCACTTATCCTCTAAGCATTAGACAGAAGCATGTGGCTAATGCTGGTCTCAGAAGGATATGGATAGGGAGTCCTTTGAGGCTACAGAAAGTAACCACTTGTTTATCCTTGAAAAACAGCAGAGATGGGCTTGCTGCTCTGTTATGTTTGTCTTAACATTGGGCAACCTTGAACTACATTTCTGCCTCATCCAGGGGAAAAAAAAATGCACATTTAAACCAAAAGCTTTTTAATGCTGTAATATGTATAACTTCGTGTAATTTCAGAGCCCTGTTAGTCTCTGCAAAGCAGGGTCGTGGTGACACATGGTTGAAACCCTGGTTCTGAGGCTACAATGCGGTGCATTATGGTGGGAAAATTAACATTGGAAAATGAAATGCTTGGGGATTTTAAAGCCCTCTACATTAAATGGGCAAGTTCCATTTCCCTCAAGTTGTAAACACTCTTTGAGCAAAGAGATATGTTCCAGCATACAGTTTTCAAAGTAAACCCTGACCCAACTGAAGTCTGTGGGAGGCCTGCCGTGAAGGTCACTGCAGATGAGGCTGGGAGTTCTCATTAAAGAAGAGCAGCTGTGTCGTGCTGTCCCTACAAACTT
Source organism: Pseudorectes ferrugineus (assembly GCA_008033365.1). NCBI lineage: Eukaryota > Metazoa > Chordata > Aves > Passeriformes > Pseudorectes > Pseudorectes ferrugineus. The sequence continues at coordinate 31,419 of QWTY01016411.1, forward strand.
TCTTTCTTCCTTGTTCTGGAAAAATCCACTCAATACTGATGGCTTATTCAGCTTCTAAATCTGTAAATAAGCAGCAGATATTTGCTCATGATTAAAAAAGATAATGTTCTCTTTGCTTATGTGTGTATATGTCTCTGTGCTTGCATGATCTGCAGAATGGACCCTCGCTGGATCAGGACTCCCACAGACATGACATGCTGAGGGATGATCCAAAGTGTCCCTTCTTCTCCAGATCATGAGCTGCTGGCACATACTGATCTACTTCTGAGCAGCAACTGCTTAAAAACACAGTTGACAGATAAACACATCAACATATCAAACCTGAAAGTGTCTAGAGTAGTGGTTTTCAGGCTGTGGACTGCAAAACTGTGGGCACTGGAGTCTGCTTTTAAAGGGTCAGTGAAAAGTGACAAAAAAGAGCAAATCCGTAAATGCTTTACAAAAATCGGTGTTGGGGAAATTGGTCTGTCTTCCCACTGGGAATGTTTCTGGCATTCATATATTGGAAGGATATTGAAAACTACTGAACTAAAAGACAAAGAGTTAAGAAGGCAAAGATTAATAATGTATTTCAAAAATAATTCAAGCATGACTTTTACTCCTCAGGCCGTGTGTTAACCTATGATAAAGAGCATAAAAAATCCAAGTGTCTTTTCATTTGGCAGGTCAGCCAAAATGTCTTCAAAGCTATGTCCATGTGTCAGAGCAGAAGTTGTCCTTTTCTAGATTGGAAGGGTTATTATTATGCAATTTTCTGTGTCTCTCTAAAGAAAACAGCCCAGAAAATGTTTTGTCTCTTTTCACATATTTTCACAACTGTAATTATATGCATGGTAGCACTGCAAGTAATTATGTTTGGTTCTTTCTTTCTGCATGAATATACACAGATCTTCCAGAAAGAGTGCCCTGGTTTTATGCAAGAGTGTAATTTCTTTGTAGGGAGTGGAGATGGTTTCTCCCGTTTAACCTACCTGTTTCCTTGCCATCCTTCTAACACAGCAGACTGTAGCAATTACTGAGCCTTGAGGAAAATCTCTCCAATACAAGGCCAAACACTGCAATTTATCTGATGCCTTGGTCTCCTTTTCAACATATATTTTGGTGATACTGACCTCTTTTATTTTTTTTATGGTTTCTCTTAAAATAAATATGCAGGATATTTGCAATGTCTTGTCTGCCAGGAATTTATAGGCTTTCTAGTTGCCTTGTGAATAAACTGCTCCTTGGTGTAGTTTATGGGATTCTGCCTTCCTTTTCCTAGGTGCACACAGAGAGAAGTATCTTGCATGTAACACGAGCTGTTTTCAGCTCCATTTCTTACAAAGTGACCCACGTTTCCTTTCACAGGCAGAGTCACACAGTGACAGCCTGTTTCCTAAACAGATGCTGTGAAACCCGGGGAAGGACCACATCTGTTTTGACTAGGGAACTCTGTTTTCTGAGAGGCAATTACAGAGGCAATTTTTTGTGTTCACAGGAATGCAAATACAGTTCACTGGGTGTAGAAAATGTATTTTCTTAAAGGCCGGATACTGCTGGCACCGGTGTCACTCCTACTAATAAGAGAACATGAACACTTCTTGAAGCTCAGTGAAAAACCATCCACCCAGAGGAACATCACATTTAAAAGTGCTTGGATGGAGATGACAAGACACAGATTTCTAGTTAGAACAGATCCAGGACAGCTCTGTACATGGGCAACCTTTGGGTCTTATCCTCAGACCTCTTGAGATGGGTGACACATATATTAAAATGATTGTACCATGTATTTAAGGAGCATTAAATATAATGATAACATGATAACAAACTCTCCAATGTAAACATTAACTGATAGTTATTCCATGTTCAGTATTTGTTTTAATGGCCTGTTGGTTTTCCAGACAGATCAAGATCACAGAGCTAAACCATTTGCCCTCATATCCAAGACAGATGGGAGTGAGAAGGATCAAGAGTGGTTTCATACCATTATTTTATTCCAATCTGTCTCCTTTCCAGGCATGCAGCTCAGCTCTAACCCAGCATGCCCTCCTATTTGGGATCAGGACCTGCTCTAGACAGCTCCCCAAAAATTTTTTGCGCAAACAAAACTTGAATATATGTAATTCTCTCTTTAAAAATTCAGTGAATTACTCATGTATTCACATTTTTGTGAGGCATAATGTTTGACAGAATTCATGATCTGTAGAGGAGTGAAATTATGAGAAAAGTAATAATGAAAACAGGATTTGCTTCTTTCTTTTTTCTGTTCCTTCTCTGAATCTGTTTAGTTACCTCTCTGTACTTGAGGGGTATAAGTAGAGTTTTAGAGAGAGTATTATTTGAAAAGAGTGTGTTGGTATTTCATCCGAGGTTGAAATATCATCAGCTAAATCCTTAACTGCCAGCAAAGTGCCTTGCTTTCATAACAGGAAGGTGCCTGACTATCAAATAGCAGGCTGAAACCTTGAACAATCTTTCTTCCCAAAGAATCCTATTATTAGATGTACAACCACTAAGACACAACACATATGGAGCTCAGCCTGCGCTGAAAGAAAAGTATTTATATGCAGAAAAAAACCCCTCCTCAGAGTAAATTCTTATCAAGAGCAATGTGTCCCTTGAAGTCTTAAGTAACTAAAATGAGAAAGACAAATCACATCTTCATCTGTCCTTGTTCTCACCAATCACCCTCCATATCCTCGGGAAGACTTTAAGAACGAGTTGGGAATCAGTTTGTTCTCACACCTTTTGAATGGTGTATCGGATGTATAATTTAGGGATTTTTCCTAGATATCAGTAACTTGAATACGAGCTCTGATAGGGCCTTGATAATAGATCATTCTTCACAAGGTGAAACTGAGGCCAAATCTTGGCACTACTCACATGAGTGAGGGTAGTTGGACACTTGTTCTTTATATTGAAGATAGCATGAATAAAATGTCTCAGGTGTAGGTAGTCAGCTGGAGGTGGCCAGAGCTACAACATTTGGGGACAGGGTGCCTTTCCTGTGAGCTGCTCTGAAAGAACAGCCCAATACATATAAGCTCTGCACACTCAAAGTGAGGAGAAGATGCCTGAAAAAAGACGTTCATATCACTGGTCTATTTTAAGAACTGATTTTTAAATATCGCGCATAAATTCAAAGAACGAACATAGCCTCTGTGTTTGAATAAATGGCACTAACAAGTTCTTTTTTCCAGAAAACTGCAACAACACCAACACTACCCTTAACATTTTTTCAAATGTCAGCCTTCCTCTCTCGAATTCCAGTTTTCAAGGCCCACCTCTGAATGATGACAAGTTATGCTGCACTTTGGTCTCAACATATTGATGAAGTTTTAAACCATGTGCTTCATAGCAGAGGATGTTCCAGTTCGTGTTTCATGCAGGACTGCAGCAGGGTGCCCAAATGCACTTATTTGTTTTATTATGTGCACACTTGACAAAGCCTGAGGGCAAAAGAACTCCAAACATTCATTAAGGCACCACTAAATGGAAATCAAACCCACGCTCTGTAGTACAAGTTTTTAATAAGCATTTTCAACAGATGTCGGGAGGCAAAAAATGCTTCTCTTTTGTAGAAACTGGTTCTTGACTGATGAAAAAGCCATTTTACCTAGGAAAAAGGGCAGTATCTGAAACCTGCTCTTACTGAAAGAATTTGAAAAAATAGATTAAAGAAATATGATCTTTAAAGTGAAGTCTTGTAAGATACAGAGGTGTTTTCTAATGAAATAGGGATAAGATGTGTAAAAGAGAAAAATGAAAGATGTTTTTCAATTGTATGTTTAATTGTATCTGGTTTAGTTTGTGACTTCTTCAAGTTTTATACTCTCAGACTTTGAGGAGAAGAAAATTTGCCTGAATTATGCCTTTGTATTCACTATTTCCCTAGTGAGTTTATTCGTGCCTTATTTTTGTGACTCCTGGAGTGGAATTAAAATTATAGTGAGCTCAGTAAGGAGAGAAATAGCTAAAGGAGTTCTATCAATATTTTGCACGCTTAGAAGTGAGTCTAACTGTTTCAGAAAGTGACATGGCCATTTCTACCCCCAGAATTTCCCTGGAGAAATAGAGGAATTAGCATCTTTGTTATTTCACATTTGGGAAGACTCTGTGTGCGTGCTATGCCCCAGCTGGGTGGGTGCAGTGAGGAAGCACTCATAGCAACACACTGCATGTCTATCTCATGCTGAGCTTGCCTGTGCCTGTCTTCTGGCTGTGTGCTCTGCTGCTTTAGTGAAAAGTAATCCTGATTTTTAAGACGTGAGTTTAGAATAAGGTTCTCTAAACATAACAATATAAACTCCATAAATAAAGAACTGCAAACTGTTTGTCTGTCAAAGTGGTTAGAGTAGCAGACACTGCTTTTGAGCCACATGGTTTCAGCTTCAATAAATCACTTGACAGAACAGGTCTAGGAAAGAAACTGAAAAAGGTACAGAAAGTTGTGGCTAAAACCTTCTTTTTCAGTACGCCAAAGCTGTTTGATCTTGTGTTGGAAATCATCAGTTTCAAACACTTAAGATTTGTGGTAAAGATCTGTTCAGAAATGGACCCCATTTTCCATTTTTGTTACTTTGCTGGGTGAAAATAAATTAAAAAAAAAGTGCGATTTAAATGTCTGGGCTTCACAATCCGGGGAAAAATGAAAACTCCAGGAAAAACACAGTTCAAGGTTGGCAGGAGTGGAAAAACAAACAAAAAAACCCTGTGGGAATGTGAGGGGCAATAGGCAAACTTCATAGTGTGCAGAAGAAAGGCAGATTTCAAATTAAAATGCTTACCAGGTGATTGAGATATTTTGCCTGAAAGTTTCAATAAACATGTCCACTGAAGAGTATCAGCTGTGTCTACAGCGGCTGGTGTGAAACAAAGAAACATCTGTTATGTATATATTTTGGACACTTTGGAAAGCTTGGAGCCAAGACTGAGGGTCAAGAATGCTATATATACAGATATATATGAAATGCATTTCTCAAATGTAAGCAGAGCTAATGTTCTGCTTCTTTGATAACATCCCCTGCAGTTAAATCGCCACCAAGAGTGAGTTTGCAGTGCCTTCACTCTGCACACACAAAAGTACAACGTGGCTCTGTGCAAAGTCAGCCTAGTTAAAAGAGAAGATCCCAGCCAGCCACAAGCACAAGAATATCTGGCTGAGTAGAAGGTACACGCTTACCCTTGGACTCCGCTTAGAGTAAAAACTACAAAAGCTGCCTCTTCATCTTCACCCCCACAAAATCTGTGACTGTAACAACCATGATTATTTTCCCTAAAAAATCAACACAAATTGGTTGCATATAGTTAAGAGCTCTTTACTTTGTTTGAAAAAATAACAAGATGGATGCACACAAACATGGACAGGGTTTCACGCTGTCTGTGATACTTCACATTTTATACACCTTGTTTTGGGTCTTCCCATCCAGCCAGCTCTATAGCCACTGACTTGAAAATAGTGAGAAAGAAATCTGAGGAAGAAAAGAAAATACAGTTTTTATTTTTTCTAGTAAGTGTTTAGCCTGGATAATATTCAGTCAGGCTTTGTCAGTCAACACACATCAATATATTTTTAAACCAAGTTATATTGAACAGGTTGATGAACCAAAATAAAAGGCCTGCAGTGGGAAAATGGGATTTTCTTGGCAATCTTTTTGTCAAGGTTGTATTAACGGCATAGCAGAGAAGGAGTTCAGGAAAATGAAAACATCAAGGGGAAACAGGAAGATTTAGGAAACGATGGGATGGGCTAGTTAATGAGCCACCATATGTGCTTGCACACAGTAAAGCCAGTCTTGTGCTGCAAAGGTGAAAAGGAGAGCAGAGAGCATCTTGTTAAAAGCAGAGAGGAACAGACAAAAGTATGATTCCCTAAACTGTAAACCTCAGATGATTTTACCCCCTTTTCTTCTGAGGTGTCAGGGCAAAAGGTTAATAGCAGAAGATGACATGAGTGCAGAGCACTTGGAGAATCCTCAGTCAGTCTTAATTATTTCCACAGACCTATCTCACCACAGAGAGCCAAAAGCTGCTAATAGACACTGCCTTCAGAAACCATTACCCAAATCTGGCTGGCTTCCTCTTACCCAGTGTGGCTTGCCAACAGTGACATGTTCAGGAATGGTGGAAATAAAGGGCAGTGTAGCAAGGGATAATGTCTAATTGAGGCATTTAATCTGTAAAACACTGAAAAGAGGGGAAATAATCCAAATCTTAATCTGTGCAATGATTCATGTGAATGACATCTGCTCTGTCTGGCTCAGAGGCCAAGATAACTAATCCATGGAGAAGAGGTTTTGCTGCACATCTTGACAAAAATCTTAGAGTAATAATGTCAACAAATGAAACAAAATGGATGTTATGGGATAACCTTTTACCTGAAAGGCAGTGGTATGACCAGTGGCTGCTCAGTTACAAGCTAGCTTCTTATCTAAAAAAGGAAGAAATCTGTGTTTCCCATAGGAATCACTTTACTCTGGAAGCTCCTCCTCTATTTTCACAAATGTGTTTGCTACATGCTTGCAGATGTCTTTGGAAATGCATTTACTCCCTGAGAACCAGAGGGATCAGCAGCATAAGGAAAGAGCATATGGTAAAGTCTTAGCCCCAGGGGGTATGCAGATTGGACTTTGCTCTGCATTTTTCATGATATGTGATTCTTCCCATGGAAATAAGTTGGATTTAGGAGAAAGATTTTGTATTAAAATTTCAGAACAGAGAATGTTCTGAAAAACAACTACTTTTTCAGGACATTAATATTGCCTCCCCCAGTGCATATCTGGAAAGTCCTTGACTACAGTGCTGAAAAAGGTCTTATTTTTTGGAAACATTGGAGAAAGATCAGTGAACTAGACAAATATATACTGAGGAAACAGAAGTAGTTGGAAGAAGGTTTATCTGTGGAGAAACTCCCTCTGCCTGGCAGAAAAGAGAAAATACATCTGTTCCAAATTTTCTACAGTAAAAGCTGATAGAAAATTTTTGGTGCTGTCTTATCAAGTAGCATTCACCAGTTTTTTTAAACAATAAGTCTTTGATTTCTGGTACAATTTGAACAGGCACTGTGCCTCAAAACCTGAGCACAGCCATCAGGGGTGGGGAAGTCCTTCTGAGCCTCAAAATCATGGCGGGAGCACAGGCCCTCCTTCAGTGCCGCTGCTCCGCACACTGCTGTCCGCAAGAGACTCAGACATTTGGGGGAGGTCAGCACCTTCAGAGTCATAACTGCTCAAATCAAAGGCTTCAGGCATGGAGGAGGACAGCACTTTTCCATGTATAACTGCTAAATTCAAAGCTCGTTGCAGTGAATATATAGAAATTGGTATTCCTTAAAGTTTGTCTCCGGGCAAAGTTCAGATGGATTTTTCCTTGAGGCAGATAGATAGTATGGATATTTCTTATCATCAATGGTTTGCTTTTTCTAACAGGGAGACTATTATTATAAAGCATCTTGACATTTCTCATCCATGCCATTCCATATTAACTCAATCCAGTATCCATGTTAGCCAGATCACAGCAGAGATTCTCTCCAATTTACTTGGCCCTTAAATGCTCAAGACAGCAACATTGACCAACAGTAGGAAGATAAAATTTACGTTTTACTTAAAAATGTGTGATAAAACCCAATACGTTATACGCCTACCGACGAAATACAAACCAGTGATCATGACATGGGCGTATGAATCTCTAAATTAGATCCTGTACATGCAAAAACAACTGTCTTCCTTTAGGCCCCATTTAAACCTAGAGGGACTGGATTTCACTTTTGCAGAGCAGAGGGAGTACAACACCAAACTTACCGGATAGGCTGATAGTTTGTATTAATGAAGCAGTGCCAGTAGGTAATTACAGAATCATCTTTTGGGCAGTGTACACACATCCGTTGGACTAAGCAAAAGATGTTTAATTTACGTTTACAAGTTATGCCACAGCTTTAACTTTACATGGCTTTTAAAATGCCATATGCTACCAACATATAAAGAGGTTGATTAAGATTTTGCTGCAGAATAGCAGGCATTCTTCCACAAGACACTTCACTATAATTTATGGGCATTTAATGAACTTCCAGAGGACAAAATTATGTGTACAAGTTTTCTGAGCATGCATCAGTCATTTCAAGAACCCCAAAGTAGTTAAAACCCTAGATTTATAGTAAAATAGTTTAATATTGTTACTAAACAAAATTGAGAGTTCATGGAAAGGACAAATACAAAACACATGCTTGCAAAAATAGCACTGGTAGAGAGTAACAGTACTAAAACATGTCCGTAAGATCTTTAATGTTTGTAAGCTGCATCTGAAGGCTAATGAGATTTCAAACTACAGTATGTCAAATTTATGAGGTGTAGAAGGACATGTCCCTTACTCTCATGTAAAATATTGGGCTATAAAAAAGTTTAAAACATTCCTGAGCTGATTTGAAATTTAAAGTTATGCCCTGACTGGGCTGGACTTTGGAGAAAGTAGGTGGTGTTTTTTCCTGCCTTCCAAATCTATCATTCTTAATATTTTCACAGTGCTGGTGTCTGGAGCATGTAATGCCAATGTATCTTCAGCAGCATGAGCTCAAGTGACTTGAAATTTACAACACAAATCTCATGTGAGCTTTCAGAATTGTCTATAGACAGAGAATTATAAAACACTATGAAAGGACGGGCTCAAAAATTTCTACAGTCAAGACACATTCTTTGTGCCCTCAAAGAGGAAGAAACACTATTTTATACATGTCAAAAGATTGTTTTGCTTCTTTTGTCTGTGTTATGCAGTTGCTGGCTGTACACTGTTACATGAATAGTTACTCTTTTATTTTACTTAAGAATGTGTCATGTTAATGTATGAACACCAGAACACTCACTCTGAGCACCAGAACACTCTGCAGATGTGTTTTTCCTTTAAGTCACAAAAAAAGCCATAAATCCATGAAGTTAAAGTTACTGCAAAGCCAGTGATTAAGTCTGGGTCTTTTTAAGCTGTGTTCGGCTCTCTTTTCTACAACAAATTTAATTTCAGATCTTGACCAAGCCAGCTCCTTTCTTGCCTGTAAAGAGTGAAAAGAACATCTTCCCTGAAAGGTGTCTGATGAAGCTAGTTACACTAAAGATTGAACAGACCTTTTTAAGATATGAAGGAAATTGTTTAAAAAATATTTTTAAGAGAAAACACAACATTCCTTTTTTCCTGAATGCTCTCTGTATTCAATAACCATACACATAAGACTTCCATAAAGCAATAACTCACAGAAATTGTGTGGATGTGTATCATAAGGTGTGAAAGTTAGTCCAGACAATTCTAGAGCCTCACAGGGATAGATACTGAAAGAGCAAATAATAACTTTGAAATCCTGTTCTGAGGCACTATAGATTACAGTTGCCAAGTGGACAAAGTGTAGTAAACCTGAGAAACTCAAATTTAAATATAACTTCTGGGGGTTTTTTTCTATTAAATTATGAACAGGTACGTTTGGGTTATTGAAACAGCTTCCATTATGCCTTAGGCGCTATTTCAAGGGCTGGAAGGAATCTGCCTTTAAAATTGTTTAATCTAATTTAGGGCTCAGGAGACCAACATGGTTTAATCGTTACCACATGATAAAAACCGTAGAGTATCACTACGTATAAAAGTCATTATCTGAATTTCATGGGCTTGTAATTTTTGCTTTGGAATAATTCTGGTAGCCATACATTATGTGTTTACCTTATACTGATGACATGTACTCTTGAACTCAGTTTTCCCATAGCTTTTGCCTAAGATTGGAGTATAAATTTTGAAAGTGGAAAATACATAAGATTTCACTTGAACTGCTCTTTTATTTCCTCCTCACAGCAAGATTATGCATGCCACATTGTTTTTGAAAATCTCAAGTATCTCTGCAACACAAGAAGGCTCACTTCCATGAAGGCATTCCCGACAGGCACACTTTTCTTCTCCTAGTTTAATTCCTAGTTCTTAATTTCATCCCTGTATGACATGGTAAGTGTCTGAGTTCCCTCTGTGTTGCTGTGCAGTCAAAGACAGTGTAACTCACATTAATTCCTTCACCTTGAAATCTGTGGCAGGATCTGGAAGCATTTGGATGTAATAGGAAACAAGGCAACTGGATCATGAGATTACACCTGGGGAGCCTGGAAAACTCCCCACTCTATATGCAAACAACAACTGTGCAGCAATCAATAGCACAGACAAACACTGACCCTTTTTTTCCTGGAAACAGAAAAGGCCATGTTCCAGATGCAGTGGCTGCAGGTCTTGATCTTTGCCTTGCCAAAGGAAAGCCTGTGTTCAGAAACCAGCAAGGGGTAATTCAACTCATCAGTAAAAGAATTGCAAAGCAAAGAAAAGCTTTGCAAGCCTTTTTGCAATTCTTATTCCAAAAGAATAAGCAAAGAAAACAAGGCCATGTGCTGTAACCAGGTGTCATGCCAATATTTCAGCTCCAATTGCCTCTATCTCTTCTGATCCTTTAAAAGTAAAGGGATTGGCATGCATGTGTAAAATCCAACTGCTGACTGTTGGTCTATTGTCTCCCTCACTGTCATTCCTGAACACCAGCACAGCCTATAGAAACTGTCTTTAATCTTTCCTACACTTATCTTTTTCCTGGAAGCTTCTCCCATTGTGTGTTCTGGGAAATGTCTAATGCATTAACAGCAAGCACAGCTGACTTGAGCAGTTCTGAAGCTGAGCACTTGTCAATTTTAGTTTGGGGTGTTACCATAACAAAATCCAGCCACTCTGCTAGGAATGCATGTGCTGCACACTCTGTTAAATCTAACTCTTTGTTCAAGGTACAATACCTTACTGCTTAAGAATGATAAGAGCAAAATGTCAAAACAAAGTCTAGAGCCTTTTTAGGCCAATATCCAGCATGTTTAATACCAGACTTTGGCAGCATGCAGGCAGGGATAGCAGGAACTGAAGCAGTGACAGTGGAGAAAGGGATGCAGCCAGGGCTTTCTGAATGGTGACATTTGTTTGCGGAAGCTTGAGACTTTTTCCACGCTGATGCCAACACAGCTTTGAATTGTGTAATGGGAAAGAGAAGCTGCTGAATGAATGCAGGGATTCACAAAAGATGGTTCAGGTTCATTCCAGGGTAGGGGAAGAGGGGTGGATATGTGAAGGGGTATATCCAGAAGTGTATGCACCTGCATGCACACGTATGTATGCATGTGTGTATATATATGTGTGTGTGTATATATATATATGTATGTGTATATATGTATGCGTGTGTATATATATATATAAGTGTGAGTAAGAGAGACAGAGGCAAATGAATACTTTGGATGTGAGCTGCATGCTTCCAGAGGCACACTGAAACAGGACTGTGGTTTGTTATAGTGTTAAAGCTGGAAACAACAGCTGGAGACCTTCCGAAAAGAAAAGGGAAGATTTTCTCAACATGAAGAGTGCTCCAGTAAGGATAACAGCATTGGTTAAAAGTGCCACGGTGATTGTGGGACTCCTAAAAGTGCTCCTGGACATGCCATCAGCTGTGGCCTGAGGCAGCAGGAGTGCCTCCCTGGCTCCACAGCTTCCTGTCCCCACCAGCCAAAGGAGCTTGGAAAGGTGTTGCGAGATTTGCTTCCAAGGGATCCTTGAAATACTGCTTAAAAACTTTGATGGTGACTGAGTGATCAAACCTTGAGAGATGAATTTCAGTATTTTTTTTTTTGTCTGGTGAAAAGGCAACTGTAATGTGGTAAATCATGATGTTGCTGATGAAGTTGTTTTCTTCAATAACATAAAACTTTGCTTTGTGTCTAGATGAAAGTGGCCCTGACATTTTAGGGCAGGCCTTAGCATTAAATATACTAAGGAAAGTTCAGAGTAAATGGGCACATAGGAGAGGAGACAAGACTCTTTGTTTAACCTACATGCAAAATTTGATTGAAACACAGGACCTGAAGTAAAGTAATTTCAGCCAAAACAATACAGCACTATGTTTTATATTAAATAGATCTATCTAGAGTGATGGTGGAAGTGAAAACAGAACCCACTCCAGAAAAGATGGCTGCTGCAGTTTTTGTCATTTGGCCAGTCTTTAACAATACATTAGGATTTTTAAAATTTACTCATGTATTTTATGGCCAAAAGGTAAATTTATTTAGGTCAAATACAGCATAAGCAATAGCTGAATCAACTTACCAAAAGACACAGTAAATTATACTAAACAGCAAACAAAACAACAAAACAACAGAACAAGGTTACTCATGTGAGGACCCAGTAAGAAGACTTAACTTCCATAATGTGACAAACAAAGGACCGAAAACCCATTACGGGTGTGAGGTCAGCAAACAGCCCTGCTGCTGCTCCTCCTTTTAGTGACAGGATTTCAACCATTACAGAAGTTTTCTCAGCATTTAATGAACAGAATGAATGAGCTTTAGATGGGCTGGTGCTTGAAGGAGCCTCTGACAATACAATAGTTGCTAACAGACATTGCTGAACTGCTAAAGAACAGAGGGAGTGAAGCCTTGACACAATTTTCCTGATGGGTACCCAGTGAGGAAACAGGCATCCCAGGAGCGGTTTTGTAGGGCTGGCTTTATGTACCTTTTGCAAAAGATGCTTCCAAGTCACCAGCCAAAGAAGTGACTGCCACAAGAACCAGGATCTAAACTGGAGACAGACTGATTTCTGTTTCTTGTGTGAGATCTCTTCCCATACAATAGCTCCTCTCAAGCTTTGCAGAGGCCTGCATTGCTTTTCCCAATTTGCAGATGGCAAAGATTCAAAAAATGTCTAACTGAGTTCAATTACTTTTTTTTTTTGAAGTGTCATATTATTCTTTTTCTAGTTCCCATTTCCCTCACCAGAAAAATGAACAGTATTTTTTGCAGTATTGAATTTCCTGCTCTGAAGGGGAAATGATGTGCAGATGATGTTTTGCAGACATGGCCTCACAAAGGCTGCATCCACAAAACCTCCCAGGCGTGCTGCAAAGAATACTGAGGTTGTATGTGAGGCAAAGTGGGAATGGTCAGTACTTCTCATGAACTATGCTAGAAAAGTAAGTCAACTGTATTGATCTTCACCTCAAGTGCATATTACAGAATGGCCTATGACCTAGAACAAATCCCTTTTAATAATATGGGAAAAGGCTCATTGTTTGTTTTCTCCTCAGTATGTAGCATAGAATGCTTAGAACAGTGCAAAGAATCAAGTAAACAAAAAACAAAATTAAGAAGTGAAACAAAGTGTCCTGTCCTTTTTAAAATTAGTAGTTACAACAAACAGTTTCTCAGGGGCCTAAGCTGGTCACAGGTCTCCCTACCTGAGCAAAAACAAATCAGTGAACCACAGAATCACAGGACAGCCCAGGCTGGAAGGGACCTCAAAAGATTGCCTGGTCCAACAATTTATGTGAAATGAAGCCTGGATGAGATTACCCAGCACTCTGTCTAGCCACATCTTGAAAACCTCCAGTGATGGAGACTCCACCACATTTCTGGGCAAAATTGTCCGAGTGAATGAATATTCTCACTGTTAAACCTTTCTTCCCTACGAAATATCAAAAAGGAATCCTATACTCGGGAAGTAGAAGAGAACCAGTACTTTTCTACTGAATTTCAAAATGTAGCCCTTTTGTAGTATGCTGTAAACCCACAAGAATAGAGACAAATTGATTTTAACTCCACAGCAAGGTAAGGCCTTGACTTTGCAGCTGTTTTTCAACACGCACAAGTACCCAAGTGCAAATGTAAAAGGACAGGGGGATATAATAAATAAAAGTAAAAATCTTGTACAACTGAGGTGTATGCTACATTGCTGCTGTTCTGCCCAAAATACTGTATCAGTGAACCCAATTCTTCCATTTTTTCCACTAGTTAAATACTCCCCAGAGCCATGAAGCTGTGGGACCTTACTGGCCTGTCAGTTATCATCTGGAGAAGCAGATGAGTAAAAGTGGCTTCTGTTTGCTCCTCCTCCTCCTGTCTTCTAGTCACACTTTCCCATATGACATCTGTAAAATTTTCTAACAAAAATTGCTACCTGCAACTAAATCAGCCAAGATATGTCTCTTGTTCCATCTCATGAGCTGCCACCAACATGTGCCATCCTTTCAGATCACTGAGCTCATGTTGTTTCTGACAAAGATGTAAAACTGGAAAAAGGATGTAGGTTTATTGTCAAGCCCAAATACAACTTGAAGCTGAAAACCTCAGTCTTTGGTCTGCAAACTGAGCTAATCTGTCATGGAACCTTCAGACATGCATAAATTTTACTTCAGAATATTATTTCCATTAATTTGTTTAACTGTGCTTTTAAATGTTTTTAAATATTTCCTCTTTCTCTGTTACAAGTGCTGCACGTAGCTTCCTGCTTTGCTGTGGTTTAGATGCCTCCTGAGACATGCAAGTGAGGAGTTTGGAGCAGACCCCACTGAATTTGCTGTGATCATCACCGCAGGATTCGGCCTTCCCTCTGGCTCCAGCTGCATGTCCCTACCAATGCTTCCCCTTCCTGTGATATCCCCTCTGTGGGCCCTGACGTTTTACCCCACTATGTCTAAATGCACCTTATTTATTACTCATGTGAAGCAGTGAGTGCCTTCTGCAAACTCCCTGAGTCTCTGGAAGGTAGAACGAAAAACTCAAACATCCTGCATGACTTTTTCTGTAGGATTTGCCAGCGGCAAAGCCTTCAAGTTTCCACAGAAGCAGGAGTAGAAGAGATGGGTGAAGACTAGCATGCTGCACCTTCTACAGCCTGAGGGAAACAGAGAACTTGGAAGGAGAACAGAAAGCCAGGCTTCAAAATACATCAAAGGTAAAGCCTGTGCAAGTGAGAGAGCTCCTAAAGGAACTGCTACAGGTCAGGAAAATTTGAGCCCAGTCTCATCAAATTAAGTATTCTGTTGCTCAGTATTTCCAGGCCACTTACAGATATACCAAATACATCATATATTTATGATTTATTTGAATACTGAGAGTTTCTCTCTTAATGATGTTAAGACTGCTGGTGGTCATGTTTAAGCAAGAGAATGTCAGTTTTTCCAAAATGTCTTAAATATATACTATCTATAACACTGCTGCATTATAAACTGTCCATTACTTCAAGGTAGAGTTCATGTCAAAATCAACAGTATTTGGGTTAAAAACATGCACAGAGAAGTGTGCTTACTGGCAGTCTGAGAACTACTGCAGGAATAAGAGTTGAGGACCAGAGGAATTTTTTTAATTTGCAGTGATGGAATGGTTTGGGAATATAAAATATCTTTATGAGTCCACTCATTTTCTTCAGAAGATATTTCAGTAGTCTGACAGTATACAAGAGAAACAACTTTAACCACCACAGGTTTTAAAACTTACTTTCCCTTGGAAAAGATGAACCATGGCAGATTGGTGCATTTTAGAGGATGTTGTCCCTTGAAATGAGAGAACTTTGCAACAACAAGGAGGGACAGACTTGCTCAGGAGACTGTAATCTTACAAAACCTAAGTAAAATGGACAATGGATGCAGATGACTTTGGCTTGGAAAACATTGTTTTGTTAATGAGGAGTTGCTCTAGCAAGTAGAACGAATCTTCCCATGTCCTTCTATATTTAAATGTGGAGATTGAAATCTGACCATACCTCTTGCAGGGTGGTGAATGGGCCGCAGGGCAGCTAAAATGCCAGTGCTAGCAGCCTCAAGCATACTGCTGCCACTGTGCATCAACAGAAGACCTCAGGATCCCCAGGAGCATTGGGGGATATTTACCTTAAGAGCTACCCAGCTCCCCCAGATTTCCTCCCCAGAAAAGGTTATTTACTAATTCTGCTGTCAGATCTCCATTTGGGGCCAGGCACGAAGGCTCACCTCTGAAATGGAACCAGTGAAAGTCAAGCATCTTTTCTTGTCCTTTGGAGTCTTTTGGTCAGCACTTGTAACCACAAATTTCTTTTCTGGCTTCAGTGAGAGTACAACTGAAAAATCGTCCATTTTTGGCTAATACCTGACAGCTGTTAGACCCTTGAGTGTGAGTAACATGGCCATAACCCACATACCCATGAATTCAGTTCATGAACACTATGGAAAAATAAGTGTTAGATAAGGACTAGCTGTCTTCTGGATCAAGTAGATGAGCATTTCTTTCGGATGCAGTCTGTACTATGATACAGCAAAGGCCCTTTCAGCTTTATCCTCAAACTGCCTTTTGGATTTTTCCTCTGTGAATAACATTTTCTTGCTACCTTGTTGCAACAGCAATGGTTTGATCATCTGAGAGCAACAAAATCTCTGGGAGGAGATAGCTTTTTATAAGATCAACTATTACACTCGATAGAGTGGTGTCACTGATCTATCTGATAGATGGTTTAGCCCATTGTGATGATTTTAAAAAAAAAAGGACTCCCTAACCATATAAAGCCTTACGTCTGTAAGCATGTTTTCTGTTTAAGTTGTGGCTACCTTTAAAATTACACACTCTGGTACATTGTATAGACATCCTGCAATCAAAAATGGCTTTGCACAAAACCATTATAGTTTGTTAGGCAGGATAAAAGCTAACTTTCTATGCCTTTGCATTTGTTTTTCAAATTAGAAAATCATATCTGCAACCAAATCAAGACTATCTGTCAACTTTACTTTGTAGTCTTTTGATCTGTTGACAACAACTACAAGGTGAATTTTTATTCAGGATAATGTCTCTCTTCTTTTCTCTGCAGAATACCCAGGCACTGAAAAGCTGGAAGTTACTCCAGACCAGCAAATCTCACAGTGTTTAATTCAGCAAATTAGACTGGAGAACAAGAATAAAACACTATCTTCCTCTATCTAAGGTGCTCCATTCTTCAATTTACACAAAATTTAAACTGCCCGTATCAAAGATGTCCTCGCTGGACAATGTGTTCCAGCTCTTCAACAGTGATGAATTGGGAATAGGTGATGTCATTTTCCTGTTTCAGTTACTAAAGGAGGTCGACATTTCTACGAAAGTTCTAGTGTTACTGACATCCTGTGTGACCATACAAAAAAATGGACAGAGCTAAATTTAGAAGACTAGAGGAAGAGTAGATATCCAGACTTAAAGATGTTTTACAAGAGGATGAGATGCAAGACAACTAGATGATTAAATTACTTGGTGGTTGTTGCCTAGAGAAGTGGTGGGTGCCACTTCCCTGGAAGTTTCAGAGCCAGGCTGGATGGGGCTCTGGGCAGCCTGGTCTAGTGGGAGGTGTTCCTACTCATAGCCAGGGTGTTGGAACTAGATGAACTTTCAGGTCCCTTCCAACCCAGCCCATCCCATGATTCTATGATTCT
>QWTY01016412.1:3720-26804 GCA_008033365.1 Pseudorectes ferrugineus
AAAAAAACAGGATTATGCAGCCTCAGAAAGAGCCAACAGATGTTCAGGGCGGGTTAGAAAAACAACATGATCAACGGTACGAAAGCTGCGACAGATCTAAACAAAACCCCAAAATAGATGCAATTCTAGAATAAGCCTGAAAAAGAGAAATCATTATAGGCTTTCCTCAGCACAGGCGCTGGTCTCTGATAAAACAAGATTGAAACTTCTCAAAAAGGAAATTTATACTGACGTGGGTTTGCAACTTCATTGCTAGAGACTTCTTGCGCACCTCTGCCAGCGGGTAAATTGGAAACAGGCTAAAAATGAGCAGTCTGTTCCTGAGGCAGCAGAGGTGCCTGAAGTAAGAGCTAATTGCTGGCCCTGTAACAGAATGGCGTGTTTTTTAGGAATGGAGAACATAATTGCTGTATCACTTAAAATAATTTTTTTTTCATTTTACTGGACAGCTTGAGGTGGAAGCAAGTCCACACAGACCACGTAGTCGTATACAGTGGCCTCTTGCCTTTGGTGCAGAAAGGTGTGCTCCTAAAGTGAAGGAGATGTGAAATGTGGGTGCAGCCAGGTCTGTGTGATGAAGAATGATGATGAAGATGCCTTGCTGGGGCAGGAGTCCACTGGGGAGCCAGATGTGGGTGGAGATGGAGCATCTCTTTGTCAGGAAACCTGCTTTTTTGGGGGCTTGTCTGCTGCCTACCCCAAAGTAGCCCACAGTTGCTGGAGCCAGCTCAGGCTTCCTGCCTGTGACTGTAAAGTGCTATTTTGAAAAGGCAAGTGTGTATGGATCTGGTTAAGTTCTCTAAATTTTAGTAAGATGGAATATTGCTCTATCTTTATCATAACATTGGAGAAGCACCAGAACAAAGTACCTTGAGCGCATGTTGTGGGAAGGACATGATTTGGGTGCCTGTGTGTGGACAGACCCCGTGGCACGGGCACCATGTCAGGTGAGGCTGCCCAGGCTCACACCAGCCTTCCCTGGGCACCAGGAAACCCTCTTGAAATGCTAATTGTTGAATCTACATTAATTTGTATAAATTATGCAAATCAGCAGTTGCGCACCGCTGTGGTTTAGGTGGTTCTCGCGCTGTACTTACAACTTCATGTTGGGCTGACACGGGTTTTATTCACTACAATAAATGGTTTTGCTGTAGAGTGTTTGGGAAGCAGCTGTTGTTGGTAGTTGGGTGTAGGTGCCCTGGTTTGCAGACCCCTGCCCCTGGCTGCTCTCCTTGGCTGCTGTCTGGTGATGTCCAGCCTCATCCTGCAGCGGCACGAAGAGAGGAGCTGAACTCGGGGCATATGTTTCCAGAAGGAATCCAGCTCTAGCTTTTCAGATGAAAAGGTTAAAGACTTTGACACGAGATAATTATAAAAGGAAAATGAATCTTTTCTTGGATCAAAAATTATTGTGTAAAAGAGTGTGTAAATTATGGCGTGCAAGTTAAGTAATGGCTTTTATACTGAAATCTGGAATTACTGTGATGAAGGAGATGGTGTCAAACTGTGGTAATTTATTTCATTTTGGTTTCTCAGATCTGCAATGACTTTAGGAAATTCAAATTTATAGCAAGTGGGTCTTTGTAAGAATTTCTCTGCAAGAATGAGGATACTTTATGGTACTTCCATAGAGGTCATATTCATACCATTATTCTAGCTAGTACTTCCAGTTAGAAAGTTCCCATGTATGACTTGTTCCACTGGCTTCTGGAAGTGGATTTTTCAAACTTTAAATGTTACTACCTCATTTAACTTATATCACTGCTCTTCAGTGTTTGAAAAGGGATATGGTGATAAGCATAATGCAGTATTTTGCTAATGACCCATAAAACCTTCCAAGCACTGTTTTTTGGGTTTTTTTTGGTTTTTTTTTTTTTTTTTTTTTGTGGAAGGTTTGGGATTTGGTAAATTTCTTTCCAAGCCATGCACAAGTGTAGTTTTTGTTACTGCACTAGAGTGCTAAGAGATCAGTTTGAAGTTTCTCTGGGCAAAAATTAAAGTTCTCAAAAATGTATTTTTGGGATATTAATTCAGATTAAATACGAAGGCTCTATTTTTTTCCAAGTGGAGGATGGTTATGAAGGGGTCATAAGGATAATTCACCTGCAAGTCACAATACTTCATACAGAAAAGGCCTGTTGATGCTGCAGAGCGCATAGCCTGCCTCGTGCTAAATCAAAACCTGGGGTGCAGTGCCTTTCTCTGTTTAAAGAAAGAAATGAGCAGGCTATATATCTGCTGTATCTAAACCGTGCTCTTTTGTAAACAGAACGGCTATTTCTGAACCCTGAGCAGGATGTTTCTGGTGAAGGGATAATGCAGATGGATCCTTGCGTGCACACAGGCGCACTCCGTGTTTATCGCCCAGGGAAGGGGCTGTGCTATCGTTCATTTCACTGGCAATTCTTTTGTGGTGTCAGTATCATTTCCTAGCAAAATTGGCTAAAGGAATTGTTTCAAACACAATAGATGTTTTGAACTGGCCTAATTACTTACTCAACAGCCAATAACTTTGGGAATTGTTTTCGATGTGAATTCTAGATACAAATTGGGATATCTTTCCATTTGTTTAAAAAAGATTAAGCCAATAGGAGAAAAAAGGATCTTTACCCATTTTCACTGAGCAGTGAAGTTTGAATATACAGCTTGCAATTGAAACTATTTTTTTTCCAAAGCCTTTGAGGGCTGTTTCTCAGTCTAGTGTAAACAATTTATTGTTAAAGTCCTAGAATATTTGCATTTTAATTAAAGACAATTTTAATTAAATACAAAACTTTAATCAGAAAAGCAGAGTTTAGGCAGATAGTGTACTTGCATGCTAAGCAAGCTTACTCTGAGGGGACCTCTACTCTGTGTAAAACTGGTTTCTGCAGTAGTTTAAGCAGGAAAGTTGTAAATGCATCTTCCTTGCCTAACTTACCTACAAATTGTAATCTCCCTCCTGCATCTTTTAACTGCAGTAAATATTCTTCCTACAGGCAATTAAATGAAAGAGGGGGTGATGCAGAAAACTTAAAGGGGCAGTGAGCAGGAAAAAGTTCACTTGGAACTCCTAAGGATGCCTATAAAAGTAAATGTTAAAATTACTGTTGCATATTTTGAATGTTCTGTATCAATTATGTGTTCAAATTTTATTTTATTTTTTTTTTAAGCATAGGCAATTCTGTGTCCATTTAATGTTAGATAATGAGTGTGATATCTGGGTTGCCTGGGCCTGGTGATGTTATAATGCTGATGCTAGAACAGCATCTGGAGTTAATACCCATCAGTTTTGCCCCGTTCTCTATGCCCAGTCATAGAACTAATTAGGGCCCTAACATGTATTATAGTGCATATGCAGCCTGCCATGATGTAGTGAAATGCATTCTGAGGTCTGACAGGCAGATGTGTGTTTGGAGGAGCTTTCCTCCTTTATTCTGATGGGAATTTGCTTAGGCCAAGGCAGCACACTTGGACAGTGGGAGTAAATCCTTCCTCAGTGAGCTGTGAACTAATCCGAGAAATACAGTGGTAGCTGACTCTTAGAGGTTTTGGGTTGTGGTTGTTTTATGAGTTGGTTTTTATATATAGGGTTTTAGTATCCTAAGGTAGACAAGAAGTAGGTGATCTTCTGTACCCCTTCTATCTGTCTCTTGGAATTCACTTAATTCTTTGTAAAATAACAACTAAGAACTGAAATGATAAATAGAGGATATTTCGTGTTTACCCATAGCTACATATTTTGAAAGCAGTACTTCTCATTAAAGTCCCATCATTGACAAACTGCTCATTAAAAAAAATTAGAATGCAGGTGTCACTCAAGATCTGTTTAGGACTGAGACTTCTGCTGTGATTTAGTATAACATTGGCATCGTGTTTTAATTCGAAAGGATATATAGCGTGCATACAGAAATATTTTCTCTTATTCCTACGGTTACTTGCGGTAATGGCAAAGCAGTTAATATATTACCTTTGCTAACAGGAAAAGTGGTGCATATAAATATTTTTAGTCAATAATGTATTTTTAAAAAGGTTTCTCAGTGGGATCAGATTTATGTTGTCAGAAAAATTTATTCCGCTGACAAGTGCAGATGCCCGGCACGTCGTGTGTGCTGAGATTTACAAAGCAGTTTCTTCCTGGACGTCAGTTGGATGTGGTTATGGCAGGGTTATGTAGAGAATTGGGGAATCAGTCCAGGAATCCTTTTGTGCAAAATCCTGCCTTAGATTGGTATGATCCAATAAAGCTCTGCCTCTACATGTCCGTAGCAGTTTCTGGTAGCGTTAGATACTGGGGTCAAGAAGGGGCAGAGCGCTGGAGTCAGGATCTGTGGTGTGGATCTGAGAACAGAATCTTGCCTGAAGCATTTGAGATTTTCCTTATATATTAAACGGGCCATTTTCCTCCCCCTGTTACTTGTGTGTTGCTGCCAGCTGCAGTTCAGCAAGGTAGAAGTTTGAGCTTGCTCCTTTGGGTTCCACAGATAAAAAGTAGAGAATAATAGTACTTGTACATTAGGTTTTGCCAAGTGTGCATGTTTCAACCACTGTTGTTAAAGAGCCTGCATATTATTTGTTGTACAAAATATGTTTATAATGAGAAAAATATGCTTGAACAGAGATTTCATGTTGCACAGAGTAGCCAAACCATATAATGAGTAAAAAAAGCACAGTGCTGCTTAAATCCAGTTTAAAACTAATGATCACAAAATAATTTAAATTCAACTACTTGCAAAATTAAAAGCCCTAAACATATTTTTAAAAAATCATAATTCCCATTTGTTTTTACAGTGCTAAGATCAGTTTGTGAACTTGTTGCATCAGACTCGATATCTTTTGATGGAGCTATATTCAGTTACACTGAATTTTTTCCAAAAATTTTAATTGGTTGAATGGAATTTCTTCTCCCAAGATAGAGGTAGCTAAAGCCAAGGAGGTTTTTAGCTGCTTAATTAGCCTGGTTTGTGAAATGATTTGGTAGAGGGGATGTCATGAAAAATGTGATACATCTGTGGTGATTTTGAGATAACCCATCAGTTTTATCAAATAAAGCCAGAATTTGGGGGGTTTTTCTGATGTATAGGTGTAAAGTAAGCAGAATTCTTTTCCCCTTCATTTTATGTCCGTTTTGAGTAATTCTAGTTATCTAATCAGCATAAAATGTGCACCGCAGTTAAATAGCACTGCATGATTATACCTGATGATACACTCCTTTTTTAAAGGAAAATCTAATAACAGGATTCCGTATTGATTGTGCTGCTAATTCTGCCTCGTAGCCCAGACTGGCAGAAGGCAGGTAGCTGAATTGTATTTAACGGTTTTATTGTGATGTGACTAAGATGGATGTGACATGGTCCTCTATTATTCGTTTGAGAGTGTGGACACTAATGAAGCCATTAGCTGAGCTAAGGCAAGTGAAGAAAATAGGGAAATTACCATTATTCTGAAGCCATTAAGTTGTAATCTGCCACTTTCTCTCCTTACTCAAAAAGGCATCTTCTTTTTAAGGCCTCCCTGACTGTCCTTTAAAGATTCATTAATTCATTAACTTTCCAAAGGAGATGGAGGAAACACAATTGAAATTTTAATCAGCTCAGTGTGTCATATTATTAACATTTTGAGTGTATCTGTATTCACTGTTGCACCACATCAGGTTAAGGTTAAATAAACTACATTACAGCAAATAATGTTCTGTTTCATACTGTAAAACATAAAATGTTGAAGGCAGAAATTGGTTTCATGGTTAAATTAAATTACAATACAGAGCTCATATTATAAATATTGTCATTCAAATGTATATTCTTTGGAGGAAGTGCAATACTATCTCCATGTTATTAACATTAGTATTTTCAAAATATCCACGATTAGTCTAGTCTGTGTGAAAGGTTATATAAAGCACTAAAAAATTTTATTTTATAAATGTCTGCTTTTACTATGTTCGCACTTATGATAGATGCTTTTATTTTATCTTTTGTGAAGTGAGTGACTTATTTTAATGTCTCTCTCCAAATGGGTCATTTAGACATTAAATACAATTACAACTGCAATTTTTTCTGGTCATTATTACTTTCATTTAGATGCTGTGTAGTGCTATTTTTATCTATCCCTACTTTCTTATTAAAAAAAAATTCCCTTTTGCCTCAGTTGTACTGGAGTGTCCTGGAGCGCAGTGAGCAGCTTCTGGCCTGTGCTGTTGGACCTGACTGAGAGACAGCTCAAAATCCATGAGCGCTCTTTCTTAAAAATTAAAATGCCCCAAATGTACAGAGGGAGTGAGTGCCAGTCTGAGTATGGGATCCCTGTGTTTGATTCCAGATAAGATAGAGTGATTCCATATAAGATACAAGAACTTTTTTTGCTGGAGGGAAAAAGCCTGTTTTGTTTTGGGCTTTCTAGTAGTGGTTTTATTAATGCCTCAGTTTAAAGAAGCCTGAGGTACAGAGATTTTCTGGGAGGTGTGTGTTTTAAGGGCTTGCTTGAAACCCTTTGTTGCAGGGCTAGGACTCACACATGCACAAGGGTATGGTGGAAAAAGTGTGGGAGCAATAAACAGGGATATCCCAGCCTGCAGGCTGGAGGTGAGATGAGGCATGAAGACAAAGGGAGGGTACCAGATGCCTGAATGTGCTGTTACTTTTGTGAACTTGAAAGTTCCTTTCTGGGTTCAGCGAATTTCTTCCTCTTGTTCCTCTAAGTTTATGCTTGGAAACACTTTCCATTTGGCTTTGGATTGTTTTGCCCTTGTGCTGTATCACACAACTTCTAAACAGTGATATAACAAAGCCTGCAAGCTTGATGTTAGTATTTATGCTAGGCAGGCAAGCTTGGTATAAATCTGAGGTGTTTTTCCTTCCTTTTTTTTTTTTTCCCTTGCTGTGATAGTGTCAGTTTGATGTATCACCTTTCATGTTGTGTTTGTACTTGAGGTCAGGAAACTTCTGAGTTGTGCGTATCATCAGCATTGTAAATACAAAGTAGCCTTTGGCACCTTAGTGTGGTGCCTTGCAGTGGATTTGTCAAAACAAAACAAAATCCCCTCTTTTGTTTTCCCCTGGAGTCAATTACACTCAGGATGAAGCAGTTAGTGACACCAAGGATGGCAGCTGAAGCATTGCAGGCTAACCTGCTTATCAGAAGTGCTGGCATTGGTATTTTCCAGTATCACTGGCCAGCTTTACTGGTCCATTGAGAACCTCCGCTTTCAGCAGGACTTGCAAAACTCACTAAAACTTCTTTGCAGATTTTTGAGCTTCCAGAAAGTACCCACCTAAATAAACTGATTCTGCTGTGTCAGTGCTGGCAGTCCCTGGGGGCAGGACCTCTCCCCTTCTGCCTCTGAAGAAACCCTTTGATCAGGGACGTGGATCCATGGTTGTGCCCTCCAGCCCTGTCCTGCACGCCCTACTCCAGGGACATGGGGAGGGAGGCATGTGCCAGCCCCATGCCATTCCCTGCCCCATAGCTCTGGGGGCGTGCTGCACTTTTATCTGGGATACCCTGTCCATAAACCGGCCCTGAGTGTGTGCTGGGGAGGGTTCTTGGGCTCTGTAAATGTGTGCACACACCTTTGTAGCTGCTGGTATCATTTGTGTGCTGTTTAATATCCATATATGCATTATGTATACGTATGCACGGTGTAGGGCATGTACATTATCATATCATGTGTGTACAGTATATCTGTATGTTCTTAAGATGCTTCTTTGCAGCATCACCCAGGAAAATGAGCTGGTGATCTGTGGTTTTCCAAGCTTCAGTACAGCCATGGCATAGTAATTTAGCAGCAGTTGGTTTTCTGGGTCTTGGATTTCAAAATGCCCTCTCCTATGCTTAAGTATATAAGGTAACATGAAATAATGTAAGTAGACCTATTTCTGAACAAAGCTTTTGCTATTGTGCAGGAAAAGTTTGTTTTCGCTCCCTTCTGAGATAGGTCAGCTCATTAATTTTGTTGCAGCTGCAGTGGCATAGGAAATGTGGCTCAGGTGTTCCCATATTGCTATTGCATGTCAGATACAGGCTGGCTTTTGTGAGTAGGATTAGATTTTAGCTGTGTTCCGAAAAAAGAAAAAAATCAAAATCCAATGGAGAAAAATGAGCTGCATGCCTCTAAAGGAGGAGAATGTAAATCATGTATTGTTGTTTTGAAGACAAGTAGATGTTCATTAAACATCAGCAGGTTAAAAAACTACTGTTGGCTTGGGATGGGGTTTCCAGATCTGTCTGCTGACAAGTACGGTTTGGGACCCAGTCACAGCTGCTGTGATGTGCTTTGCTTTTCTTCCCATCTCCTTTTGCTGGCTGCAGATTTACATAATATATTTGAATACAGTAAAAGGTCCAGATATCCTGGCCAACAAACAAAACATGTTCTATAGTTAATACTGCCTCAAATTTCTCATAACTGGTCTGTGATAATTCCAGTCACAAATAACCACGGGAAGCTTTGAGATAGACTTTGTCATATGGTTATGAGTTCTTTTGTAAATAAAGCAAATCCTCAGGAGTGAGTGTGAGGAATGGTTGATCCTGAAAAATGAGGAATGGGAGTGTGTTTTGAAGCTGGGTGAAAAACCCCACATGTTGTAATTTATTTATTTACGTCCATTACTCTGCACTTCTCCAAGCACTGAAACTCGACCGGAACACGAGAACTTATTGCAGAACTGCAAAGTCCTGTGCAGTGGGGACTGTTCTTAGTTATTGCTATCAGCAGCAATAAATGTAATAAACATAAACCTTTCACGACAGCCTCATACATTTCTCAATCTGTGACTTCTCCAGCAGCCAGAAAATAGATGAACTTTGCAGTGGGCCTGAAGAGGCGTTATCAGCACTCTGGGTCTGCAGACTTGAGGAAAAGATCAGGTTTCAATGTTCACGTTCTTTGTGGAAAATACTGTCATCAGGATCTTTGAAGTTTTTGGGGGACTGTGGTCATAATTGTTGCTGTCGTCCATATGAGGAATAGGACTGACAAAGTCCAAACAAGCAGAAGTGTTAGGAGCTAAACCCAGCGTCTAAAAACCTATATCAAAATTAGCCAGCCACCCATATAGACTTTGGAGCATCAGTGGTACTTCAGAAATAGGTAGTCCCAAGAGAGAAACACCAGTATCTATTTTGAGGTGGAAACCACAAAGCATGGCTGCATCTGAAAAAAATCTGTGACAGCTTTCCTGAGTCTTCCCTAAGATCCTTAGGAAAGCTCATACCCTGGATGTTCAAATGGTGTTTTCCCGTTGACCCCCACCATTCCTGACTGTGCTTCAACATCCCTTGATAAAAAGGAGGTTCTGGAGTTTGGTTTTCTTCCCCCTTCCCTTAAGCACATCCAAGCAGGGATCTCATTGCTGTGCCATGAGTCCCCTGAGTATATTGAAGTTATGAACTGCACTCCTCGTGAACTTGGTTTGAGATGGAAATGTGTGTGAATAAACAACGTGTATGATTCAATTCTCCCTCTCGTGGTCAGATGGGGCCCTTCTCACAGCCTTCAAGCACAGATGCATTAGACGTGTCTGTTTGATGTAACTTGCATCTTTTGGGAGCCTCCCATGGTTGTAGTACAACCAGGATTTAGTGGGGAAGTTACTGATAGTTCTTGAAATACATATATTGACTTTTTGCCACACCGTGAGTGGACAGATTGGAGATGTGAACTGAGCTGCGACATTCCGTGGAATTGTATTAACCTCTCTTGTACACACCTCCCCTAAGCGTTTCTAATTTGTCTCTGTTTAGGTGTTAAAGTGCTTCTGAAACATAGCTCCGTTTATCATCCTCCTGGCACTCCTGTTGACTCCAGTGGGTGATACAGTGTGAGCTCTGTTGCTTTTCAAGGATGCTGCAGTGTCGTTGACTTTGACAGGAGCGCTCCTCTAAAAAAAGGAGAGGAAGATTTGCCTCTCTGTTATAAATCCCACTGTTTGGTAAGAAAAGTCCTGAGGATTTTATTCAATGATATTTAAGCCTCCCCAGAAGGAGCAAAAGCCTACTTAAAAAAAAAATTGCACAAATGTACAGGATTAAGCATTCCAAAATCAATTCTTAATTATTGTTTAATTGATTTCAGATATAAAAAAGAAACAGAAAAGAAGAAATATTTTAAATGTATTTTTTACACAGGGCTTAACAGCCATTTTCTGTCAAAGTAGATGTTAGAACAATACCAAAATTCTGTCATGAACAAAGCCCCTGTACACCAACATGCCTTTTGTTCGGTTTTATCGCTGAGGAGCAGGAGTTTTACTTTATTAGTTTTTCCGATTTATGTCACAAATACTTTCTGTCTCATGCATCATTTTTAAGTGCTGTTTACACTTATTTTCATCCACTAGCATGCGAAAATAATTGCCACTCTTTAGAACTCCTGTTAAATTCTGAAGCAATAAGTTTAATTGCTTATTATGTATTTCTAAGTAGTTGGTTTCCTCTAAGAATTGGCTAAAGATTTTCCTTGCACAGATCTTGACTCAAAGATTGTCCTTTAGCTAGAAAATATTGATTAGCTTTTGTTTGGCCCCTGTGGAGAGCACCTTATCTCTAAGACTGGGTTTTGTTACTATGAGAATTGACAGAATTCAGATTTAACCAGGTGAAGTCTGTCACGGTCAGTAAAATGTTAAAGAATCACTGTAGTAAAATACGATATTAATCTTGTGAATTTGGTTTTTTTCAATCAAAAAAGAGATTTTTGGGGAGTTCAAGCTTACTGAAGTAATTCATGCTAATGGTCTCATCTGTTTAGTATGTCATTTGTCTCCTATGAATATCAATGCCTGCATCCATTTAATCTAAAATAATTAATACCCAAACAATTAATAATGAGAGATAGAATCTGAATTGAAAAGAACTTTAAAAGACTTTTAAATAGATTAATAATTTTTAAGACCGAATGTAAATATTGCATTACATCTCAAATTATGTTATCAGAAAAATTATATGAACAACTAATACAAGATCGCATGCATCTTTTTGCTATGCATGTGAATATTATTGTTGTATATTGTGGCAGGTCAGGGATCAGATTTCTGAACCATATTTCAGGCCTTGTGCAAGCTTAGTAAAAGGGTCCTGTCCGCAGCTGAGCAGCCCAGGCTATTTCAGTGGAGTGCGTGGCTGCCTCGCTGATGTCAGCAGGGAGATAGGTGCCTTTGAAGAGTGATTCAGCAGCTCTCGGTGCTGACTAATCACTAGATTTAGCCACTAGCAAATGCAGGATACACGATGATGTCTGAGCTCCTGCCTTTTAGGGCTGGCATACGGCTCTGACTCAGGGTTGTATCTGCCCACTAATGATCTGGTGCCTACAGCCCTCTTCTGATGTGAGATATCTGAGCCCATCTTGTCTCCTTGAAGGCAGCAAAACCCTCAAAAAACGTTGCTGCCATAATAGTACTTTGTGGCTTCACTGTAATAACCTGGTGGCAGAGAAAGCATGACTTTGGGACTCTCAGCACCCTGAGAGGGCAGAGGCTGCTTCTCTCGCCAGCAAGAGGGTCTCCTGGAGGAACCGGCCTCTATGCACCTGCCTGAAGATGAGCTACAACACAACCAAAAATGCAGCAGTCGCAGCACCACAAGTAAGTCTGTTCCTGTAGCTTTGTGGCCTGGGATTCACCTGGAGAGGGTGGTTGGGTCTTTAGTCGGAAGTGTTTGTGTTTTCTAGCTGGTAGGAATGGGACAAAATAACCAGGATTCTTATTTCTCGTCTTGGCTGACAGATGTGATCTGCTGTTGTGCCGTGGGAGCGAACACATTGCCTTTGAGGGGCAGCAGGACCTGGGTGACCGTGGCTTCCACGCCATGGTGGGGTGCTTTGTGTTCCAAGCACTCATTGCGTCCCATTGTCATTGGCTGCTTTTGGTTTTAGCAGATCTTTCATGCTGCTGAGGAAAGAATGTTAAAATGTGAAGTGGATTAAGTAGATGTGGAGGCATTAGCTGAGGACCTGAGGTCTCTGGCTCTCTAAACCTGCTGCGCTCACCTGTCCTCTGGGGCACACTTGTGACCTGGTGATGTGGAGGTATGGCTAGTGATGGAATATCACCTGGCACACAATCTAACCACCTTGTCTCTTGCTGCTGACATCTCTCTTCAGTCGACAGGAGACAGTACACCCTTGGTCACTTCTTTCTGAATGTTTTAGGACATTAGCCTAGGATGTTCTTTCTCAGCAGCTTTCTGGCGGTCTGTACTTCAGAGGATCACCCCACCAAGCAAATTGGTGGACTCTGTGTCTGTACTGTGGATGTTAAATTTAATTTTCCTAACCACAGGTGTGCCTACAGGCTGTAACAGAGCTGGCAGAGTTTGGCCATCCCAGTTCAGTAGCAATAGCCTGATGTGCTGCTGCTGCCTGGCACAGAGGACATGGTCATGTTGGTAGTTGTTACAGTGTTTTATATGTGGTTGTCTGAGCCAGAGGTAGTTTGGATTTCCAAAGGCGAGAGTTGGAAAGCTTGAAAAGACAAAGGGAATAATGAACCTTGGATATTCATGTAAGCATCTGTAAAATATCACAGCCTGGACACTGTCAGTTGTAGGTGTGTTTGTTCATTGACTTTAAATCTGACACATACATGACAAATGCTGTCCTGCCTTCCCGTGTTACCCCAGCCATGCATTTGTTCTGTCTGCCTTGTGCTGCTACTGGCTTTAGGATGTCACGTTGTGAATCAGATCAGCTGAATGGTCCTGCTCATTCTCTTTTGTGGGGGTGGGAATGGGAGGGAGGGAAATTGCTTTGCAGCCAGATTAATTTCCTGGTCTATCTGCCTGTGCAGTTGCATGAATGCCACTGCCAACACAAGGAGGGGAGCAAAATTGCTGCTAAATTAAAATGTTTCTGGACTGCCATCTTTAGATATGAAAGAATAAGTATGATTACTTTGTTAATATTACTTTGCTCTAGGTTTTGACGCACTATGGGTTAGGACCATATGTCTGTAATTGTTATTCATTCTTGAAATGTAGAATAGTTATCAGGCATGTTTTGTGGCCTCTCTCAGTATGTATGTATGTGGATGTGTACTGCAGTCCTCTTTGTTTACTGGATGAAATACATTTATTGGTGGAAAAATATAACTTGACTTTGCAGCACATCAGCCTTTAGTGTGAATGATTGTTTGGTGGTGTTGGTGTCTTTTAAACACGTGTGCTTCTGAAGATGTTTTGTCTAATTCTCACTGTTGCAACTCTGCAAAGGGTGAAGGTGCAGAACAACTCCGTGGTCAGTGCTGGCCCAGTTGCCAAGGCTTCTCATCTGGTCATTGACTTTTACTCTGTATTTTGTCAAAAATACATTTAAAGTATAGTTACCTGGCTCTACACTGAAGAGTCTAAGAGTTCTCCAAAGTGATCTACATGAATTTGTCATACCAATTCCATGTTAAAGTCACAACTATAGAAATCCTGCTGTAGAATTCTGATTGGTCTTTAATCAGTGACCTGCATATGAAAAGTAAAGAATAAGTAATTCTGGTATATATATTTTAATTTGGTAAACATATTCATAGTAGCTTGCTCACTGAAGCAGACAATTGCTTCAAATATAGCTTTTGTTGAAGTAAAGTGAATGTATTCCAGATAAATTTATATCCATTATAAATTACTAGCTTCAGACAGATACTGTGAAATACTTAAATTCCTTCTGTTCCCATATTTTCTTAGTTTATTAAGACATTATGACTTCAGTGGATGTGGGAGGCATTAGGAGAGAAATCTGAAATGCATGTGAATAAACAGGTTTCCAGACAGGATGCATTTTTTTCTTTCCATGTAATGCGTATTTCAGAGTATTAATTCACAAAGTACTTAATAACTTTGTGAATGCAGTTAGTGTTTTATATGCAAGATTCCACTTCTTTCCTTTTTTAAAGCCTTTTACACAAAATTCACTCAGTTTACGTGTGTCTCTTCATAAATACCAATAATGCTTTAATTTATGGTGTTTGCTGTTGGGCTTTGTTTAAATGAGTTCCATCCAAAAGGAATCAGAGCCTTGTATTCTTGCAGAAATGAATAAACCACATGAGGTGAATTTTCATACAACCCATTTCAAACCTGGAGTTTTCAGGGTATAATTTAGATATTGCATTGGTGGTTTATGACCATATAAAGTGGAGGTGTGTAGGTAGGAGGTTAGATAGATGTACTTGTAAATGGCTAGAAGCAAGGAGGCTGAGTATGGTCTCCAGCAGTGCATTTTTCAGCTCACAGTTTCACATCTCTATCCTAAGGCATTAGATGTTACTAATTCTCCAAGAGCCAAAGATTTGTTTTACAGAAGAAGATTCTGATTTGATTAAGATATTGCTTCAAGACCTAATGTTACTTTAGCAAATCATGCCACAACTGGAAACGTACATGATTGGAAATAAACTGCATGTTATCTTGAGAAACAGAGAAAGAGCCTCATGATTTGGAATGATCCTGCAGAAGCAGTGTTTAGTGTAATGACAGTACACTTAGATTAATTATAGCGCTGCTTGCAGGCGCCACTATACACTTAGTGTTGTGTCAGCACTTTTGCTGTTAACCCTGTGTTGCAAAAATTTGTAATTTGGCTCTAAAATATGAAGAAATCCTCTGCTTTGAATTCAGGCCTTGTGCTGCATGCACTGAATCAACTTCTAGTTAGGGCCTGAATTTTATTTTTGTATCCTTAGCTCTCCAAAGTGTATAGCTGTAGAAATAATCATATCTATTTAACATTGTGCATGTTTTCTGCTCTGCCCAATTCTGATGGAGAACTTAATTTTAGTAAATGCCTAGATTGTGTTATGATCACTTCTGAAATAAAGCACTGAGATATTTAACCTTGAAAGCTGGAAGGTGCAAGTGTTAAGCCACCATTTCACTACTCAGTAGATGAGTTACATTTGGCTTAATGTGTGTTTATATGATTAGCTGCAATGGCTCTGAAGGATTGTTAAGGTCTGAAATAAGCCTTGAGCATGGCTTAAAAGGCTGTTTACACGCAAAAAAAATTAGAAATACTCTACAGAAGCTATTATAATTAGTTATGTAAACACTGCAGAGTGGTTTTTAAAATAAACACTGAAATATACTATAGGCAAAGAAGTGACAGTGAAATTAAGTAACTTTTTGACTAAGTCATCAGAATGCTCTTTATCCTCATTTTACTGTTGAGAAGACAGTAATAAATGCTGAGCAAATAAACTTGCTTGTACCTAGAACATGTTGTCCTGCAAATACAGGAATCTTGACACATTTTTTCTAGCAGTTCTTAGCCTCTTATCCTCTCTTGTTTCTAATTTCCACTCCTAGATTGTATTTTACTTTTTTCTGAGTAGTGCTGGCAAGTGGCTCTTATCAAGAACAAATGATGCTGTAAATCAGGACCAAAATCAATGCTGCTCTGGGGTTGTAACAGCGAAATGTGGTTGTGTGGGCCTGAGTGTTTTACCTGCCTTGGAAGCCAAGAGTGAGGCCCTGGGTAGTGTTCCAACCCTTGGCTTCTAATTTACTGGCAAGTATATATATACAGCTGTTCTGTCTCAGTCTTAGAGTGGAGACATCAATATTAAACTCCTGTTTTAATATGCCTTTTCTCATAATGCAAACAGTAAAAAGCAAGTGGACATTCATATTCAAGTAGAATTGCATAGGAATACAGAAGGCACTTAATCCCTCCACCCTTAATACTACTGGAGTAGGATTTAGGACTGGCAGGGCTGGCTGAGATGCCTGGCAGCATATATTGGCTCCCTTCTCCTCTGGAGCACGCGTTCTCTGTAGGTGCAAAGGGACAGTGGGTGTTCCAATAGCAGGATGGGTTCTGTCAGTTCTGTCAGTTGGAGGAAGGTTTATTTGCCCAAAGCAACAGGGTCCTTAACATCATGGCTGGCCATTTTCGGCTGTAGTTACTGCTCTTCTCCGTGATAGGTGGTAGTATAAACAAGGAATGATTTGTGCCGCTGGAATAAGGCCATGTGTGTTATGCCAAATATAAAATGAGAGGGCTGATACGAGTGCCTCTTGGACATGTCTTTCATTACCCTTTACGCTTCTCTTTCCTAATAGAATTTGGAGGAACCAAACACATGCTGTATGCAGGGTTTTATTAGAGTGCTTTGCCTCGGGCCCTTAACTCCTTTAGCTGGTCATTACCTGACCAGTAAAGACCTCTAAACGGGTCATTAATGCTTAAGTAATAAACTGTTTCACAAGACTGTCTAGTACAGAACCTCTTTTATCATTTTTACAGTTACTGTTTTATAGATAAATCAATGACCAACAACTGGATATTCTTGTTTTGCTACATAATCTTGTAATAGCAGCCACAGCAAACAGGCAGAGGGTTCTGTCACGAGAGCTGGAGGTGGCCACGCGCAGGTGCGGCCTGGAGTTGTATGTAGGGTAAGCCAGGAGTAAGGTAAAGAAGTAAAGCATGTTCTGCTGTTCCCAAAACAAAGTATATCACTGCATCTGCTTCTAAAGTTTTTGGGTTTTTTACGTTGATGTTTTTTTTCTCCTTCTAGAAGTTGTACAATTTCAATAAGGTCGCTTTTCTTCCCCCAGTGCTGTATTAAGGACATGTAGGCCTCAATATAGTCTAATGTTGGCAGAGAGAGTTTCTGTACTTTCACAGAGATTTCTGAACTAACAATTAGTTAATAACATAAGTCTTGCACTCTTCTGCACCATATATCTGTTCACTTTGAGTTTAGCATACATTAAATTTTTTCTAGGTAAGCTGTGGCACACGTTTCTTCTGGTTCTTGGCATGAAATTTTCAGCCTCCCCCCCTTTGACCAACATATCCCTTAAAATAAGTGTCTGTGCATGAAGCTCTACAGAGCTGTTTCTCCCTGGAGAGACAGAAGGAGAAAATGCATAGTAGGTACCATACAATTTTTTGGCAGATCACCAGGCATTCGATATTTCCATTCTTATTAATATCAGTGTATCGTTGATGGACTGCTGAGTGCTGGAATAAGCAATCCAGTCATATACATCTTTTCTTATGTTAACCTTTGAGGAGTGCCAGTCTGTGCTGGGACTGTTGGGTTTTTTTGTTTGATTTTTGGCTTTGTTTTTTCTCTTTCTTTCTTTTTTTTTTTTTTAAACAGCACAGAATGACAGGAGTCCCAGAGAACTAGTTTGTTTTAAGAAGGAATCAATACAACAAATCTTTATGCGAAACCGTTGTGCAAAATGAATTCTTTTTGTAACTCAGATCACAGCTCCTCCATTAGCCTCAGTGTATATCTGTCATAGGGCATTCCTAAATTTCCAATCTACATCTGGCATAAGTAACACTAAAATGATATTATAAGTTGACAAAAACCAAAATACTACAGTTAGTGAATTTGAAGATGAAGGATTCTTGTCATACGAAACTGGAAATTGTGTACTCAGCTGTATCACAAAAAAGGTCATTCGGTCACTGTCAGCAGTGATGTAAAAGATGGCATAAATTAGATGTGGGCTTTGGTGAAAATGCAAGATAGCATGTTACATTCAGAAGAAGACAGTAGATATTCTCTTTTTACAATACACAGTATGAAGCCCACTTGTGATATTTTTACTTTGGTTTACACAGATGGACCTCTGATGATTTAACTACAGAATTTCTTTTGACCATCACCTCTGATGGATGCCCTAACCATGACAGGCTGCATTTTTCTGATCAGATACTTCTCCTTCCTCACAAATACATTATTGAAAAGGATACGTGTTTACAAGTATTTGGTATCAATGTGGAGCCATTTTTTTCATCAAAATATCCAAAACTATTTTCTTAGAAAATTTCTGATTCAGTTCTTTGGGCCCACTCAAAACCTTGAGGACAGATATAGATAAAACCACAGACCAGGGAGGCACTTTCCAAGCCATCACAATAGTAACTTTGATTTATTCAGTTTATTTCTCTCCTGATGATGACTCATCTCCTGATCTGCTATAGGGAGCAGGGCACATGTCTTCTTGCACTGGGGAATCAGGAGCTACAACAAATGCTTGGCCATCTTAACTCCTGTTAAGTTGTTTGGATCGCAGAGCCAGATGAGATGAACACCATCCTTCATTTCTGATTCTAAACATTACTGTTCATATGGAATAAGATTTGTTATAAAAGTCCATTTTAGCAGAAGACAGAAAGGGTTTAAGGACATCACCCACCTTCACTGCCCTTGAAATGTGTGTGATGCCAGACATGAGGTCACCTGGGTAGAATATATAGATACTTAGTTTTATAGGAGCCATATACAAGAATTAAAAATTGAACGAAACCAGTGCTGCAGTGAAAATAAAATAATTATATTAATCTGCTTTAGGGCAACTGAAGTTAGATTAGAGCTAATCAATTAATCACGCAGAAGACATAATAGCCACTATAATAGGACATCATACAGAGGCAGTAGACGGATTTTTGAAGAGTAACAAAGAGACTTAGACACTAAATACATTGACTTTCATTATCTCTTCACACTTTTTATAACCACAGAGCAACTCCCTTGGCTGGCGTACACTGACTTGGGTCATTTGAGCTGACTGGAACTAAACAGATTTACAAGAGCTGACAGTCAATTCCTTACACCTCTTTTTCCCCTCATTCTGCTTACACAACTTAGCTTTACTTGGAATTTCAATCTTTTTGAGCGGCCTCTACAACTTGTAAGAGGAAATTCTATGCAGAAGCAATTTATTAAAAATAAATCAATCCACTATAAAGGTTTTCTTGGTTGAACATCTCCTACCTCCCTTGCACCTACACTTGATGATCTGTGAATTTCTTCACATCTGACTGTGTTGGGGAGGGGGCATTATTATTTTTCCATTTCCTCTTCACATCAAAATATGTCATTTTTTAAAACATTTTCTCTGAATGCTTGCACATGTGAGTCGTTCTGCTGACTCTGTTATTATGTGGAAACAAAAAATGTTGCAGAGAACCAGTCCTCTGTGAATTGTCAAAAATGCTTAAAAGTAC
The DNA here is from genome assembly GCA_008033365.1 of Pseudorectes ferrugineus. Lineage (NCBI taxonomy): Eukaryota > Metazoa > Chordata > Aves > Passeriformes > Pseudorectes > Pseudorectes ferrugineus. The sequence goes on from QWTY01016412.1 coordinate 22,658, forward strand.
ATTATAGCCCCTAGACATTAGACTCAAATTTCTGAATGAGCCAGATTGAAATCTAATGTGAGCTCCCATATTTCTGCATCTAACTTTGATAATTTTAGCTGGCATTCCTACAATGACAGCTTGCACATTCAAATACTTTTTATAGCCCACAGAATTGTTTTTTCATGCTCTTTATCAAATCAAGCAGAGAGAAATAAAAAGGATTTAAAATTATTGATTTATTTAATGTTTCCCAGAACTTCTTTGCTATTTCTTTATATTTCAATCCATCACTAGGAATAGTGAGAAAAGGTTAAAACAATTGAAAGTGATGAAAGTCTTCATGGTAATGTAGATATCAGTTTTTATGAAGCTGTCAAAAAAGTACTGACATGCAAAGTTTCAGTATTAATATAACAGCTTAAATAATTTTGTTATTTTTATTTTAACTCAAACACATTCTGGATTTATGTATCTAGTAAAAAAAGGGGAATCTCTAATATGCAGTATGACCAACAATATATAGTTGTGTACTTTCACATAAAATTGCTTAATATATACATTTTTAAAAGAGGAAGGCATCTTATCCTCCAGTTTTTGAGGCCAGTAAGAAAACTATTAGACACTGAAGGATTAATTCTGGTGAGGATTGAATTCTTTGAACATTAAAGCTGCCACTGGTTTGTACAAAGTGGTTTGTTTTAATCATTCTTAGCAAGTATGTCCTGGATTGCTAAACATGATTTTAATTTATAATAGTATTAACACAGCAGTTATTGCATTGTCACTTTTGGGAACCATGAAATGAGACATGAGAGTTACCGGATTTGTTTGTAGGCACATGGGAAAGTTTCAACACAAAAGTCATTCTCTTGGGACTGAACAGTTCAAACTTGGATTTTTTAAATAAAACAGGACAGACACTTAATATTTCAGTAAAATTCTGTTTTGTATTGGAGCTTCTGTTGGAAGAAGAGTCTACAGAGGATGAATTTGGATTTAAGTTCTATGTTTGTTGTTTGTATTGCTACAGAAAATCCCAAGTGTGCACCGGGATCCCACTGACAAACCTATGTCCTCAGAGCAATCATTCTGTCTGCAAAGTACTTTTCCTTAGTTCTCCACCTGTGGGAATAGACTGAAGAATAAATCAGGGAATTGCTCTAACTACATCATGAGTGTTGTGTGAAACTACAGCTCTGTCTCCAGCATTTCCTGCAGCAGAGGGATATGCTTTATACCCCATGTTCTTGTTGCACAGCTCCCTGTGGGGATGATGGCAATGTCCTCACATGTGCTGCTGGTGTGGAAGGTGGGTGTAGAACTGCTCCATGGTCACCTGGACAGCCTTTTTCACCATCTTTGGATGCATCTCATGTCCTCAGTGGCTGTGGAAAGGGAGCAAAGCTTGAGGAAAGGCTGAGGGAGCTGGGCTTGTTCAGGCTGGAGAGGAGATGACTGAGAGGTGACCTCATCCATGTCTGTAAGTATCTGAAGGGACAGTGTCAAGAGGATGGAGCCAGGCTCTGCTTAGTGGTTCCAAACAACAGAACAAGAGGCAACAGGCAAGAAACTGGAACATAGAAAGTTCCACCAGAAAATGAAGAAGAACTTCTTTACTGAGATATCACTTTTCTGTGATAGGGACTTCCTAATAAAAGCATGATTTTTATGATTTTTTCTTTCCATTTGTTTAATCCTTATTTTAATTCCTGTAGGCTTTTGACATCCACCACGGCATGCCACTGTCCACACCACAGGTTAACTTAGCACTGTGTGAGCAGATGTTTTCCTGGGACCTGACACTGGGTAGTTTTTTTGACACTTAACTGTTTCTTGCATCACAGGAAAAAGCAAGCAGCCATTTCCAATATGATGGGATCAGGAGTAGCAGAGATAAACTGTATGATGTGCAGATGTGATAAAGAACTTAAAGGACAACTACTATCACAAAAGTAACTAACAAAGAACACAGGCAACCTCAATGCTTTCCTTTATATCAGCAGCCTCTCCCAGAAATACTGTTTGTTCAAACTATTCGGGATCCTATAACTTTATTCACGACCTCCACTTCCAATTGCTGTGTGAGTACATTTACTTGTCAGGAAAAGTCTGTTCTTTAGCATCATCACCCTGAAATTGCATCACAGTGGCCAAAAGAGCTGGAATCTCAGCTCTTCCGCACACTGAGAAGGAAAGGAAAGTTCTATAAAACACATGAAATGATTGTGAGGTGTGTGGCAGAGAAAAGGCAGGTGGATGTTTTGGCAGTACCATCTGGATGGTGTCAGGGATAGGGGTTGGGTATTCCACTCACAAAACCCCATGCCAGCTGGGTCAGCACAGCAGGCAGAGCACTCTTTTCTATGAATGTACACTCAGAATTGTTTCCAGATTGTCCAGCCTGGCAAAGTGATGCTGAGCGGCATTCAGTCATAGCAAACATCTCCCTGCCATTTACATTCCTGAGAGTTCTGTGTGCCTGACAACAGCCCTGCTGTTCCTCAGGTGAATATGTCTCACAGGTTTCCTGTGACAAATCTGCACATATGCTGCAATATGTAAACAGCAGCACTGCCTTTCCCTGGGAATGTTCAATATGCATCTGTTAATAGGATCAAATTTTCTTCACACCCTTTCCAATCTGTTTATTAATACACTGCTCAGGCTACTTTGGCAACAGTAGTGTTCCTGCTAGCAAAACACCCTATCATTGTGAAACTTGTAAAGATGCCAGTTTGCCATGAGAATGGTTACAAAATGTTTTAGTTTGGCATTCTAGCCAGGAGCTGAACTATTATCTAAGCTGCTTGTTTCCCACTCCATGTTCTTCTTGGGAGCTGAGAACTCCATAGTTCTTTCCAGTACAAATGAAACTCTCTCCTTCTGTAGCAAACAATTCAGTGGCAATTCTCTGTGATAAATAAAGAACATGGCCACTTATTGATGCTTATGTGCTATCTAAACTGTTCAGATGGTTATTCCATATCCTTACTTCATGTCCTATCCTTCAGGATTTAGGATAATTGGGTAGTTATATTTCCAAATTGGAAAACTTTGGATAAAATCTAGGCAAAGCTATTTATTTTGTCTTTCGGAATGAGATTCAGCTCATGGACTAAACCTAAATTTAGACATCTATATGTATATCCCTACTTGTGAAACTATGTGCTGAGGTTTCCACTGTAGTGGCAGCACATGCAGAGGTGTGTTGGAGCACCTCAGATAACACTAAATTCCTACATTTAAGCTACTGCTTTGAGTCCAGAGTACTCAAAAAAAAAAAAAAAAATTCATAGAAGAGAGGCCTATATTTAATTTTACAAAACTAATAAGCATGAAATTTGTCAGTTCAAATGAGAAAGATTAGTAAGGTTAGCAGGAAGCATGAAAAACTCCCAACTGTAGCTTGTTGGAAATAAGCACTGTTTCCCATTATTTTGATACTTCCTTTAGCATCTGAAAATGCAAGTGTGCCAACACAGTGGTGCATTGGAACATAGCAACTCTTGGAGCATTTTAAGAACATTAAATTAAAAAACATTGGGTTGAATAAGTAAAAACATGGCCTCCAATCTGTTTTGAAAATTTATTTTATAGCACTGCCAGACAACGATATTTATAGACTTCAAACCTTTTGAGTGGGAAAAAAGGTAACAAAGGTATGTTCCTTTCGTAAAACGGTCCAATTCCCTTTGCACATCAGAGTGTGTTCTCTGTTGATCTGTGGCACTGGAAAAGCAGTGGGTTTGGACACATATAATCCTCTCCATGAAGACTTTCAGGCTGTAGTAATCATCCTCACTAAATTAGATAACCCTCCCATGCTGCAGCATGACTTCTGCATTTCACAGCTTTATCTGCATTCTCCCTTTATCTGATGGAAGCAGACATTTTTTACATAACAAAGCTGTTAATTAGTTCTTTAAAAGATTGATAGGGACTTGTTTTGTAATAATTAGAGCTAATGCTATTACTCCTGAGGCTAAGGCTGTGCTGGAACAGAGATTGACAAGCTTTGTAGTTAAACATAGATTCAAAGGCACTCCATAAACAAACTGTTTTATGAAGGTTTAATAGACATATGCATGCAAAAGCTGTGTATACCAAGTGTGTTTTGCAAGAACACATGTGAAGGAAAAATCAAGTGTGTTTTGCAAGAACACAT
>QWTY01016412.1:26865-39740 GCA_008033365.1 Pseudorectes ferrugineus
CAGTAGTTGTATTTCTTACAGGCAATTTCTAGACTAAATTCTCTGTCTTTATACTTTTGCATATCCAGTGCTAGAAATAAAACAATTTCGCTTTTCTGTGGAACTCCTAAAATAAACACTTTTCTAAGGCTAAAACTCTGCCTTCAAACCCCTAGGTAAAACTGTTGTTTGCTTGACTGGGTTGTTTGGATCATGAGAACATAACAGGAGGTATCAATAGGTAAGTCAGAAAGCGGAATAATTATCCATACCCTTTAAAACATAAAACTAGTCATTTAGACTCTCAATTACTTTAGTCAAGAATAAATGCAAGGCAGGCTTTTATTTAGCACTTTTCTGAACCATTGCCTCTTCACTGGAGAAAACAGGGACTTCAGAATCACAGAATGGTTTGGGTTGGAAGTGACCTTAAAGATCATCTCGTTCCAACCCCCTGCCATGGGCAGGGACACCTTTCACTAGACCAGGTTGCTCAACCCCTCATCCAACCTGGCCTTGGACAGTTCTGTGGATGGTGCATCCACAACTTCTCTGGGCAACCTGTCACCACCCTCTCAGGAAATAATTTTTTCTTAATATCTAGTCTACATCTACCCTCTTTCATCTTAAAGCCATTTCCTTTTATCCTGTCACCACAGATCTGCCCTAAGATCTTCCTCGAGCCTCTTCTTCAGGCTGAAGAGCCCCAGCTCCAGCCTTTCTACACAGGAGAGGTGCTCCATCCCTCTCAACATTTTCATGGCTCTCCTCTGGACCCATTCCAATGGGACCATGTCTTTCTCGTACTGAGAGCCCCAGAGCTGGATGCAGTGGGTGGGGTCTCACAAGAGCACCATAAGAGAATTGTGAATTAAATACAGAGAAATCATGACCTCAGTATACACTTGCTGGATTAAATTTATATGACTTAAAAATAGATACAGAGAGTAATAACCACTGTCTGAGTTTAAATCTGATAAAAATGTGTTCTTGAAATTCTATATGAGAAGAATATATAATTAGGAATCTGTCCCAAACTTCACTGACTTAAGAGAAATAACTATCACTGAAAGGTTTTACTAATATGACAATTTAATGTATTTCTTTATTTTGAAGGAAAGAAGGTTGTTTTAATATTTAAAAGTATCTCCATCTTAAATCCATCTGCAAAGTGCACATTCTGCACATTCTACATCCATTTCTAAACCTAACTCATCTGAAAATAAATCTACTTTGTTTATGTTCCTATTCCATGATCTCTGCTTACTTGCTCATAGTCTGATAGACCTGAAAATGGCTGCAAGAATGCTTTATATCTGTACGGTGTAATAAATACCACAAAAATAATTTTTTTTGGTGATACATACCTGCTACTCATACAGTTACTTAAAAACTGCAGGAAAGCCCCAAAATGTAAGTAGTATGAGAAAAGGAGAAGAGGGAGTGACTGCTGGCAAGTTGTCATGATACATGAGCTTCATGGTACACGGGCATCAAACACTATGCAAGATGAATGCTCAAACAATCAAAGGGAGGTAACTATTAATATATAATTAAACAATGGAACCCATGAAATGTTGTGGACAATCAGATCAAAAAGCACAACTGACCAGTTCATGAAAGGAAGGGACCGTGGGAGGACCTCAGACTTGAGGAGGCCATTTTAGCTTCAAATCAAGTCTTTGTTGTTGAACAACAGGGGTTGTTCAAGTGTGTTCTTGCATAAAAATACCACTTGCCTGCCTTTTTTTTACTGTGATTACCACTGTTGGAGACCAGATACTGATACAGATGGGCCCTTGAGCTGTTCCTGGACTGTTGTTCTGACGTCCTGTGAAGCTGTTTTTTTTATTTGGACATGGTGTTCAACGTATTAAATCAGACGGTGCCTTCCTGTTCAGATAAGGTATGAAGGATGGAACTTAAGCAGGGAAAAATTCAAAAGCAGACTACCTGACTCTCTGGTAGTTTATATGGTAGTTTAACCCAGCCTATGAATTAAGCAGAACAAAGCCTGGGTGTGGGCTCTTTAGGCAGACGTGTCCTTGGGAGCCAGACTGGACAGATGGCCACTGTGCTCCGGTGCCAGTGGAGGAAGCTGGTCATTTAGAAAAGTTTCCTCCTCTCCTTCCCAAACTTGCTAGCATGTGTCAAAGGGAGTAGGCCTTCTGAAGTCCCATTTTTGCATCTCTGGCTTGCTCTGACCACTGAACTATAATAGCTTATGGGTGCAGTGCTCCAGTATGAACCACCAGATCTGGTGTTTGAGTCTCGGTGCTATAACAGTGCTTTCAGCTTTGAAGGCAAGAACAAAGCAAAGTGTCTGGAGAGTGTGGAGCTATGAAGTAACCACATGTAACATTTCTGAAGTTAAGCACATTTGTAAAGCTACAAACTGATCTCTTGCTAAAAAAGAGATTGCATTTTTGTACAAGCAGTGTTACCTTCTCCTTAAACTTGAGTACAGCTGTCCCAGTCTTGACCTTATGCAGCTGTATAGAAAGTTTTCTACATGATAAATATGACTTAAGTTCAGATGTTAATAATTTCTCCTCTATTTTTCCCAAGTCTTGTTCCTAACCACATATATAAAACATCCAAGCTTCAAAACTTTATACCAAAATTCTAAGAGCAGGTCATTTTGTCATTAAATGAATATAAGGAAGCACATACTCAGACTGAAAAACTGTGCCAGGAAAGTGCCTATGGTACTTGAAACAGAAAGAGTTTGCCTTAAATTATTATTCACAGCTACAAAGAGATGGCATGGATCTGCATTACGGATCTCAAGCCATCTTTTAGGTGCCACTGACATTCATCAAAATCCCACCTAACCCTGTAGGTAATTTAAGTGCCTAGATTAACAGATTAAGGTGTCAGTGACAAAACTACAGCATCACGCTGCTCTTTCTGTTATTAATGGACAGAAAATAACTCCTACAGGCTGAGCCCAAGTGGCTGCATCAGGCTTTTGCTCTGAAATGCCCTTTGGAGCACATCCTTTTTCTCAGCAGGGAATTAAAAGATGGACATTACTCTCCCACATGTTATCCTTTGTGATTATTCCACATAACTCCCCATGTGACATCTAAACTGAGAAACTCCAGAGAAGAAGGTTCCTGAGCTGAATGTAAATCTTAGCCTGTCCTAAGGCCACGTGAGAGCGGGATTTAAGCACCCCCCAGACATCTCCCAAATCTTGTTTACTGGGGAAAGATAACCGAGGCCCAGGCTGACTGTCATCTATGAGGAACTGTTAAGGGTCTTTGTTTTGAAACACTGCAGTGTCTTCTGTGGTGCAGAGCTACAGGTCAGCTTAGGAGCAGTCCAAGAATTTGCAATTCTGTGTCAGGAAATGCCTATTTTGAGGATGTCCAGGAGCAAGGTGCTGAACTCATGCCTTCACCCTCCAGCATGACTTCATCCTCTTGTCTTGCCTACCTCACCTGCACGATCCAACCCAACAGACCTGCTTACAGCTTTTCTAACTCCATAACAGACCCGTAAGTGCAATATTGGTGCCTTCCCACACACTCCATATTTTCTAGGTTGCAAATTCCCTTCTTCTGAGATTAAAACTGATTTTGTATACAAAATCATACAGAAATACAACACTATTCATTTGAGCAGCAAGTGGAATGTAATTTTCTGTACAACCTGTTCGTGTTTTTGTTATAATTATCTATAAGGTTAATTAAATCATGGGGAGATGAATGTTCGAGGCTTTTCTTAAAGAAAATCTGTTATCTTTCTATATCAAACTGAAATATTTCTTTTCAAAACTTCCTGCCAATTGGAAACATGGAGAAAGTTCTTCTAAAATTATTTTTAACAAAACCTAGGGTCTTTTTAATGATTTTTTTTCCAAAACCGAGAAAATTCCCTGAAATCCTGAAACTACACTTAGAAATTAGAAGGGGCAAAACTAGCAGCCAACTCTCTCCTTTTCCTCACACTTTCTGGATGCCAGAGCTATTCCCACTACCCTCAAACCTCTCCCAAACACTTTCCTCTTTCTCACAGAAATGCTCCAATCCCAAATCTGTTACTCATCCAGAGACAACTCAGCTCCTGCTGTTACCAAGTGCAAACCTGATGAGAGAAGAACTGAGCAACACCACAAACATGGCTTGTTCTGAAAATGGAAAAATTTTACTTACCTATTCAACAAACAGAACAAGAAAAATCAATCCAAGAAATCACTTTGCAAAACATTGCACAGAGCCATTAATTCTCCTCCTTGACAGAAGAAAATGATGGAGGTGATTTGCATACGAGACCTGTTCATCATGTGTAGAAATGGTTATAAAAATGTTGTCAGCACCTTTTCATCTGAAAAAGGCTGTTTTAGCAACAGTGATACATTTAAATACAACGTTACACTGCTTCCAGCAGGAGATGCTTTGATCTAAAGAAATGAACATTTCATTTATCAATGCATTAAAAAATGTCCTCTGTAAGCTGCTCTGATTTTTCATCTTGCATGTTAGTTTTGGCATAGCATTTCACAGAATTTTGCAACTAGCACATATGTAATCACATAAAAAGTAATAATAAAAATGCAAAGAATCTGGAAACTGAATTCAGGGCTGCTCAAAGTTCTGTTCAGGTCCAGCAACACCCTTTAACACATTTGGTGCATAGTTACCCTCATAACTATACCTGTATACAGGTAGATATATAGCTATCCTTATAATGGTAGCCAAGCCTTCTACCGTGGATTTTTCACCTTTCAGTTATTGCTTGAACCTTAAAATCTTCAACTGAATTCATCTTCTATCAGGTTTAGCTCGTAAAAACAAACTTCCTGAAGAGGTTTGTTCCACAGGGCATCAACTCCTGTAATTATAGTGATTTAAACTATATCTTTTATAGCTTTGTATATACAAAACTTCCTGTCTGATTTGCTCAATTTCCCAAAGGTTGAAGAGCTTGCTTTGTCTTTTATCCCATAATTTTCCTATGGTTTATTTTAATTTAGTTGATATACTCAACAAGTCATGCCCTAGAGTAAAATCCCTTCACAGATTTCTTTTCATATGGAGGAATTACATGTCTTTTATGTGCATACATTTAAGATATTCAAGAATCATCTTTCTTACAGGCTTACATTGAGAAATAGTAGTCTTTTCTTTTTCCCTTTCAAGGTAAAAAATAAACTTATCTTTTACTAGCAGTGAGCCAAGAACTTGTCCTGTTCTCATTGTGCTCACACATAATGAATATTTAAGGTTTTCAATAATAATCTTAATGAATAAGTCAGGGAATTAGTTGGCTGCAGAAGTGACTACAATCAGGTCACTTAAAGGGTAAGACAATCTTAAAATTAGTGAGGCACTGGGGAGGGCTATTTAGAACATTGCAAAATGTATATGTTGAGATATTCAAGAAACCTTTTAAACTCCATCTTTTGCTATAAAGAAAAGATCTCCCACTGGCTGAAAAATGACAAACCATCCATATATAATTTAATATGTTTTGTATAATTTTACACATTATTTTATTTGGAATGAAAGACACAGGCTTGCAAGGCTTCTCAGCAAGTCTCTACTTTACTTGAATTTCTGCGTTTTGGTAATGCACAGCAGGATAAATAGATGCAGTGTTTCTGTCACCCTTTAAGTAATGGAAACAGACAGTGGAATGGAATCATATATATCTATGAAAAGTGCTTGGTGCAATTCCTTTATGCAGACAGGTCAGCAGCTGATAACACCTGGTTATGATGACCATAATGTGCATGGTGTGTGTGTCTTTCCCTCTCACAGCTTCTGAGTCCAATCAGGATTATCAATCAGGACAGTGGTTTAAGTGTCATAAAATATTTTAGAAAACTGTGTGTGTTATATAGAGTTTTATTCTCATTAATGGTCTCTTTTTATGTGACAAAGTACAGCAGAAATCCTGAGATTTACACACGTGAGTGTTTGATAGTAGAAAAATAAAATGACAAAAGGCAAAACTGAGATGATGGTGTGGGTTTGTCCGACAAACAGAAGCAAAATAAAGCTAAGATAGGATAAAACTGGTGTGGAACAAAAACCCATTATATCTGTGAACACTTCAGAAATGCTTTTATATGAAAAAGTAATATGTTGTAAACACTGCTGATATTTCACAATTGATTGTCTCTGCTCATAGCTTGATGAGGATCTGTGTAGAATTCCAATTAAATAATGAGGATGAAAAGCCAAAGGTGAAAATAAACCTGGGGAAATTAACGTTTGTCAAGGTAAAAATGCTTTTGAAGTTCATGTTTTAATTTGTTCTGAAAACAAACCCCAAACGAACTCCAGCCAAAACCCCTCTCACTTCAAAATGTTGACAATTTTAATGGATTTTACTGCGTTCACTTGACATGTCAAGCAGGGTCTGCCTACACCTAGCACAAATTAGCCATTCTGTATTGAAACCAAGTTTCTGAAGTTATGGCTGCTACACATAGAAGACCAACATGTTTAATATATTTTAGCTCTAACCCACTCCTGCAATGGAAAATGAGTAATTTATAATTTTATTTTTACAAATTATTTCACCACTTGTTCTTTTTTGAGAAAACAGACTGTATTACTTGGCGTGAGTAGTAGGATATTGTGCAATACACAACAGAGTTCATATTTTCAGTCCATTGCAATGTTTCAGCACAGCTTCACCGAGGTCAGGGCTGCTGCATCAGCCAATGATCTGTTATTGAACTGAGCTGCAAATTTACTGTGTAACATACAGAGACAGGAAAAGAAAGCCCTATTCATAATGAAAAAGCAGGAACAAAGGCTTGAGTCCTTAGTCAAAACACCTCCTGTAACTAAAAAATTTTACAGTTATTCTTAATTCCAGTGACTCACAATTCACTCTTCACTAAGCCATACTAGTATTTGTTTTGGGGTCTTTTGCTATACCAGATACAGAAAATAACACAGCTTAAAGGTCATGGATGGGGCAAAGTGACATAATGAAACACAGAGAAATCAGCAGAGATACCTGGGACACCAAAAATACAACCAGAAAACCCTCTCCAAAGAAGTCTTTTTATGTCAGCAGAAAGACTTGAGGTGAAAAAAGAGCAGCAAATTACAAATATTTACCTTTTTTTTTTAAATGAAAAAGTATATTTGCTTTAATCATATATGAGAATCTAAAGCACTTACTTAAAATCCCTCTTCCTGGTTCCAGAAATGAAAAAAGAGCACAACCATTCAAAGCAAAACCAAATAATTTCCTTTCCTCATCCTTGCTCCAGCAAATGCCACTTTTTTTCAAGTATTGGAGGAAGGTGCAAAGATTCCTCTAAAGGACACATGCAAAATAATCTGCTAGAAGGGAAGATCTGCTTAGAAAAATATATGCCATTTTTGGATGGTGCCCTCACTGAAAAATGGTAGAACTGAACCTTAAGTCTACTTTCACACATTGTCTTCATATATATATATATGTATATGTATAATATTATATATATATATCATGTTATATATACATCTCATATCTTTATATATATATCATGTTATAAAATATATATATATATCATGTTATGAAAAATGTTAGCGCCATTGTGGGATATCAGTTAAGAAAAATACAGGAGGTTTTTGTACTACAGTTTCCTTCACAAATTGGTGAGTTTATGTCTGCCAGAAGATTATCTGTTTTTTGGAGAACACATGTAATATGACAGTTGTAAATTCCATCACATTTTTCTTCTTGAGTGTTCGTGGACAGGATGCTGCCCTTTAAAGGAATACTGTGAGACTAAAAATTTGAGGTCAATGGGTCTGGATGACTGTAACTGAGTAGATATTCTATATTTAATTAAGTGGCTGATCCTGAGAAAAGAATCTGCTGTTTCTCCTAACCTGAAGATGTGACTACTCGAAACTTTAAGAGTCATTCCCCAAAGTTGAGATTAGCAGTTGAAGAGTCCATCCTGTGACTCATGGGATCTGAGATTCACAAGTCTTAAACCTCCCTTGTTTTGCAGGGGAGTAGTGAAATTTGGCTGGCTCTGGGAATTTCCCTGGTGGTTTCTATCTTGCCTTAATTGCTTTGCAGACTTCTAACCTGCCCATATTCCCATTTGGACTGCACAGGAATAACAGTGACATTCTGGGGCTATGGCCTTTCTTGCTTAAAAAGAAATAAAATCTTGAGGCCCTTTGGTGAGTGAGTGCCATGGAGAGGTCTTGACACAGACAAATTTCTGCAGCAGCCTTGAGAGGGGCTCATAGTGACTGCAGGCAGAAATTCCCACCTTCATCTCCGTCCAGCTGCTCCTTCCCTCAGCTGCGCTCTTCAGCTTGTCCTTCTAAATTTGGCTGAGGTGTTTGTGCATCCCCAGCTTACCTCTTTATCACACAGTTTGTTCTCCCACACATCCTCCTTCCTCACCTTCACCACTATTTGTCACTTTTCCCATTGCAGCCCCTGCTACAGCGTAGATCTCTCAGAAATGGAGTTAAGGAAAAAAAAAGTCCTAGACTGAAAAACTACTGAGTGCTAAAGATTGCGTCTCTGTAATTGTGCTGGTTTTCTGGTGGTTTTTTTCTGTGGATTAGAATGAAAATTTGCATCTCCTGATTGTCTCCAGATGAAAGTAAAATATAAAATTCTGTTGCCAGAGGGATCTTCCTTTGTTATTTTTGTGCATGTTTGGTTTTGCATTGAAATATTACTATAATGACTTCTGCTACTACTTTTTTTTTGTGTGTAGGGTTTGCAAAACCTCTCATTGTTGTATCCCAGAAATAAGTCTGACGTGCATGAACTGCTTCTCTTGATGCACAGGACTTGATTCTGATGGCCACATATGAAAGGAGCGGAACTAATGGGCATTGTCCCTTACAAAAATAACATTTTGATACATGGTTTGTATTTTGCCTCGTCAGTGGTGTGGTATCACAAAACCAAGCTTAGATATTTTTCAGTGAAGTCCAAGCTAACAGTTTTGGAATATGAAGAATGTGTGCCTGCACAGGCATCCAAAGATATGCCATAAAGCCATGAGCACGGAACACATTTCTGCCACAAGCACCACAAAAACCGGGAGTGAGTTGCTTCAGATCACTCCAAAAACCACCTAGATCCTTGCCAAGTCTGTTTGCCTTTATAGTTTAATTCTAGAGTCAATAAACACAAAGAAAAGGCCATCAAATTAACAGTATGTATGTAATTTACAATTAGAGCATGCAACTGGTATATCATAAAAATATGGATACAGTTATGTCTCTGGGCTGAATGGAAAGAACCACAAGTTTTGACAACTTGCACCTGCAATATAAATTCGCTGGATTTTTAGAAAAGTAAAATACTGCATTACATGTACACAAAGTACATATTCCTTAGCTATGGTCCTTTTTTGAAACTGAGATCCTGAACAATGTTGCCAAAAGAAACAGCTTTTGTGCTTTCAGACAGCCAACATCTTATAAAACCAGGCAGATGAATGATGTTATGTGTAAGAGATGAATAAAAATATCAAAGACTGAAGTTCCAAACAGGCTTTGCAGGCCAAGAAAACTGTATTAAAATTCATTCCATAGAAAATAAAAGCAAATAACATTGGGACCAACCTGGGCATTTAGTTCTGCTCCAGAAACTAAAGGCTTGTGAATATTCCTGAGACAGATCGATCCCTCTTTTTGCAGTGAAATTCCTAAGGTTTTAGACACATTACTACACTGGGTTTGTTTATTGATAATAAAGGTGTGAGCCTATGGTTTATGAAAGTTTTTTGGTAAGTGGGTATCCTTATTGCTCTCTGACAGTATTCAGAGTCATGCTCTTGTATTCTGGCTTTTGAATTTGGGAGGAACCTTTTGCCATCGATGTTAGAAGACTGGGATTTCATTCTGACTAAAACCAGAAGAAAGGTTTTGATAAGTCAGACTGACAGCCTTCACAATTTAAGTTACAGAAATGCATTAAAAAACTCCCAACTTAAGCTTGAGTTAGCACCTAATAATTCAACAGCATGAATATAATTCCTCAGCGATCTCTAGAGTTACATATCAGTGTAAAATTTAAATCAAAAAAAAAATCCCTAATTTATGTAAATGAAAGAATTGAACCCAACATTAATCAACAAAGGCACAAACTGCTTTTAAACTTTCTCATGCCAGTAAAATACACAGGTGAAAATTTCCTCTCTGTTCTTCAAAGCAATTGCCAGTTCAATCTGCTTTCACTGATTTATATGTAAAACATAAATATTGGTACCATAAGTAAAGACTCCAGAAAGAGTTAGATCTATTTATCAGATGTTATATAAATGCACGGGAAAATGCATTCTTTTCCTAGGCTACACCAGATTTTAACCAGAAACTAGCAACTGACCATCAAAGACAGTAAGAAGAATGGCACTATACAGACAAACATCCCCTCTGGGTTAGTTATGGGTGAGAGTCACCTCACCTGACTTGACATATCTGCAGATTAAAGTTCAGACAATGAACCAGTCACCATGCACTGCCTTTGGGGGGCTTCTCCAAAGAAGAAGTCATCTGACCTTTCTAGAGCAGGATCACATATTCTTTGGAGGTGCCTGTTTCCCTTCTTGGACTAATTGGGAGTCTCAGGTGACTGGATCATAATTAATGTCTTACTTTTGGCTCGTACTTGCATGGTTGATCTTTCTGCATGACCAAAGAGTATCCCAAAGAGAGGAACAGAAGAGGTCACAAGCTGAAAAACAGGCAGTGAGGAAACAAAAGTGTACTTTCACCAGTATTTTTTAAAATGCCTTATTTAATGAGAATATACCTCCTTTATCTTATTTTTGGTCTTTTCTAGAAGAAGGCTGCTGTAATACCGAGGGATTCTGGCAGCAATCCTCAGTGTTACAAGATACATCTTGGAAGAATATAGGAAGCTGGATCAGTCTCTGTCCCTCGGTCACATAAGTTACAGCTCAGTTATATATTTGAGCTTTTTATGGCCTTGCAGATGCTTCTATTGTGACCAGTCACTTCATTTGTCTCCCTCATTCTATTTTATTTGTGTTTTATTATTTTCTGTTGAAATACATTTTTAATCATGGGGGTGTTTTTTATTTCTCAACCAAGAGCTTTACAAATAGAACAGTGTGATTCTTTGACCCCTTTTGACATCCAAATATAGAATAGATATAAGTACTCCCATGTAATTACTCCCAGGTAAACTCTAAAGTTATCAGGTATTTTTAGCCTGTTTAGACAAAACCCAGAAATCCCTAACATACATCTGGATCTGCTCTGCTTTTCAGTTTTGCCAACAATACATTTATGTCTGGTAAATAGTCTATTGGGTCTCATCTATTCAGAGACCTTCACGTGCCAAAATAATTTGCTGTTGTACCTTTGCCTTCCAAAAATCAGGATGATGAAACATACTGCTACAATGGGATTTGCTCTAACACTACCTAAAAATCAGTTATCTTGATAGCGATCATGTTTGTTAGCTATTGGAACGGTTTCTCCAGAGATTTATCTTCTTTCTAGTTACTTGGCTATTTCTCTTCTTCCCAGTTACTTTGCTCAGGACTGGCACTTTTTCTTATGTATCTGTTCTAGCTCAGTCTGAGGTTGAAGGTTGAACTCAGGGATCACCCACTGAAATTCCTGAGTCAAGTCAGAGATGAGTGATCAAAGCACAATTTTGGCCTTAAAGTACTTCCCTACATAAATGAAGTCTTCTCATCCAACTGACACTGATGTGTAGCTGCCAAGTAGCTGAGACTGGAATAATTAATAAATAATAGTATATTATGGGAATATGTGTAGTGGTACCAATGAAAGAATATATAAGTTAAGATATTAGTTTAATTTCCTTTTTTTTTCTGCTTCCAATATAATCAATTTTTAACTAGGAAAAAATTAAGCTGATAATATTTTTCTGTGCTGAACAAAATTGTTGAAAAGTGCCCAATTTGTAAAATTTGCAGTCTTCCTTTTCAATATAAAGCTCTGGTTTACTTAAGTTTCTTAGTGAGCTGAAAGCACCTGGAGCTTTGCATTTACTTGGTAGATGCAGCATCTTTCCACATGTAAATACCCCTGGTACAAATGTCTGTTTTCAAAAGCATTTTGTGAGTGCAGCGACTGCAGTGTCGCTTCTTTTCTATGGCCTCAGGTTCTGATCTCATTGCAATCAATGTCCTAAGTCGTCATTTACTGAAAGAAGAAAATTTGAAAGAGATAATGTTAAAATCCAGCAAACCAAACCAATCTATATTCCACACTGCACTTCATATCTGCAGTTTGCTAAGACAGAAGTTATCTCCCCAAACCAAAGTACCAAATGCTGGCTCTTGAATGCACTGGGATCCTTCCCATTTCGGGTCAAGTTACAGTCTTCTCAGCTGACAGAGCCGCTGAATATATCAGCGTTTTATACAGATGCACATGGTTTCAATGATGCTAAACTTTTAAGATTGGTTTTTTTCTGTTGTCGTTTTTTTGAATTTTTTAAGCCCTCGCCCTGAAGACTGAATGGCAGCCAGGCATAGCCACATCTAGAAATGTTGCTGATGTAACCGAATAAAATCCAGTATAAAGCTGAATAAATGATTTATACTGAAAGCAGAAATATACAAAATCAATTAACAATCTGTTAGTTTAGTTTGAATAAAATAACTTTCTGTCAGGCTCTGATGGCAATTTGGTTCAACAAGGAACACCAACATGTGGCAGCTCTATTTCCAGGTTGTAATGCTGAGATGAATAGCACCTTTCATAACAGAGTCCTCAATAACCTCTGGACTTGATCCTGAAAACACTTTGTATGTAATTACGTTGGCTTCAGCTGTACTACTTCAGGGTGGGTTTCACTCATTTAACATTAGACATTTTGAAGCAGACATGGAGGCTCCCTCTGCAGTCAAGGGAGAGATGTGGAAAGCACTAAGGAACAAGTTGTGTTCCTTGTCTGAA
>QWTY01016415.1:0-14362 GCA_008033365.1 Pseudorectes ferrugineus
AATGTGAAATACATCCCACTGAAGTGAAGGGCAAAACTCCCACTGTCTGTGGTTGGACCAGGAATTCACCCAAAGAGTTCATGGAGAAATGCTTTGAACACGATGTTATAAGCTATGCTTTGTGGTAGTAAAGAGCTTTTATTAAGCTCACAGCTCCAGATATTCACACGATGCATTTGAGTGGTCTTTGCTGCGCTGCTGTTTCTCCAGCTACTGAAGGGCACGTGCAACTCATCCTAAAAGGGGAATTGATGGCTCTGTGTGAGTATTTCTTTCAGGCAACAGGTGCTCCAGGTACCAGCCTGTGTCTGTAAGATGGAGAAAATACCCCTCTGGTAAGAGGGGAAATCTCTCAGCCTGTATTTCTTTTTCCTGGGCCAAGGGAAGGCTTAGAGCCATCTCCACCAGGTTTCTGCTCCAGCATTAGGCACTGGGATTAAGTGGCACTGGGACCCCCTTACCCAGGAGGGGCAGTGAGTCCGTGGATGGAGATGGGCTGGTACCTACCCCCCTGATAGTCACTCACCTCCCAGCACAAGTTACTTTGATAGTTGATTAAAAAAACACCCCAAAAACGAAACTACCCTCCAGCCACATCACTTCTTGCTTGCTGGCGCTTCATTCATTCATACTATTGACCTCATTAGTAAACTAAAAAATGTCTGGGAGCATAAAAAATATAGTTTTTGGGATGAGAGGGAGGAGGAGAGTACCTGAGGCAATTATTATTATTTTGGTTCAAACTCTGCTCTGATAGCAAAGGGTCTCATAGAATTACACCACGCTCACCTGCTGCAGGGGCTGCCAGGGGTTTTCAGCTATCAAGGTCTCCTAAGGAGGAGAAAAGAATTCCCTGGAAGTAAATAAAGCACAGTTGAGTGGGAACAGCAGAACCACTGCTCCTGGAACCTGGGAGCTCTGGGGGTCTCCTGGCTGGCCACTCACAGAGATGTTGCTCATTATGGGAGTAGAGCAGCCAGTAAAGAGAAAAAGAAATGTTTAGCAGCGACAAAGCTGAACACACTCATTTCACCCCAGAGCTGTGCTGCAGCCTCCTCCTCAAGACAGAAAAGAGTGTGATGAATGTAAAACCTGCCTGTGCAAATCCCCTCCTGAGGGGCATTGTGTATGCACTGCACGGGGAAGGTATTTACATCTTTAAGCAGTGATCATTGTCCAGCCTGCTTTCGTTCCAGCAGATGAAACTCCCACAGAAACAGCTTCTGCTGGACCTCGCCAAAGAAGCCAGATAGTTTTGTGTTTGGCTGGGGGAAGCAACGCCTGCCAGTGTGCTTTGCACGAACAAAGGAGGGTCCAAAATGGGAGAAACTACAGCTTTCTGTTGATGCTTCTCCTAAGGGGACGTTTCCTCTCAGGTTTAAACGCCACTAACTTGGAAGTCCTTCCTTTGCTCTGTTCGAAAGAATGAAATGAAATCCCATGGTGCTATAAATGAGTGTGAGGGATTGTTCCTGGACACCACATACCCCATATCACGTTTGCATGCAGGGAAGGGCCATGGGACAGAATGACAGATTCCCTTCTCCCCCTGGTATGTGTTGCACACCTTGTTGATTCCTAAAGAAATTCAGGTTTAATATTTGTTCACACTACAGCTGCATGTGGGCTGTGGTGGCATGACGGCATGAGGACTCAGGGTCTGTGGCTTTGGCCTTTATTTTTTCCCATGTAATTTGACTTGAAGAGATTCTTCTGGCAGAAGCCAGAGGATCACTGAACACTCCCTGCAGCTTTTTGTGTTTAAAGGTAGATTTGCTTCATGAAACCCACCTAAATAAGTCATCATTTAGAGAGGAATATGAACAAAAGGGTTTTGTGTTTCTAAATCAAACCCTATATAGTGAACACTGTGGCTGTTTAAGAGATTTCCTGTAGGGAAAGAGTAGGATACCCATGGTGGGTTGGCCCTGGCTGGATGGCAGGTACCCACCAAAGCTGCTCTATCACTCCCCTCCTCAGCAGGGCAGGGGAGATAAAACAGAGCAAAAGGCTCATGGATCAAGAAAAGGGCAATAATTGAGAGAGGTAATGGACAAAATATCCACTGATCAGTGTTAAAGAGCAGAATGGTCATGGGGAATTGGTAGTGTTCTGATTGTGGTGGAGGGATGAGGGGTGGGTTGTGTGTCACTTGCCCAATTTCCTTCTGTGTTACAGTCACATCATTTTGGTTTTGGTGTAGGAAATTCTTATTTGGTGATGAGAGTGAAGACTGTGTGATGAAAGTGGATTTCAATGGTAATTCTTAGTGTTTTACAGAGGTGAAGGGTGGAATGTATCGGGTCTGTGTGGCCAGGTTTTGTGCTGGGGGGGCTACAGGAGTGGCTTCTGTGAGAAGGGAGGTGTGGGGGGAAGGTAATTTTATGATTTAGTTTTATTTCTCATTATACTACTCTGATTTGATTGGTAATAAATTAAATTAATTTTTCGCCAAGTTGAGTCCATTATGCTCGTGATGGTAATTGCTGAGTGATCTCCCTGTCCTTGTCTCAGCCCAGGAGCCTTTAGCTGTATTTTCCCTCCCCTGTGCAGCTGAGGAGGGGAGTGACAGAGTGGCTTTTGTGGGCACCCAGGGTTCCAGACAGGGTCAACCTCCGCAAGACAGTAACAGATTTTTCATTTAGTATAATATTAAAAGCACACAGTATGGTTGTGCAGAGCTGAAAAATGGTGTTTTTGTGATATAGTCAAGGGAGTAAAACAGGGAGAAAATACATTTTCATCTAGCAGGACTTGAAATATGCATCCACTTCAGGTTTTGTTAATAATGTTCTTAATTTGCAGTGTGTCATAGGAGGGCAGCATTAGTTATTGTAATGCTGTATTTATGATGTTATCAGTAGCAGAGCTGCAATACAGTTTTCACCACAGAGCAGAACTCAGATTACTGGGGATTTAACATGAAAGTTCAATAACAATAATTTAATATGTACTATATACAGTTAGAATTATAGGTTTTTTTCTTTCAGCAGGAAATAAATGTGTTGCATCATTAAGCCCAGTTCCCCTGTCCTGTTCCCCATTTAGAAAATGATTATACATAGAGGTCCATATCATTCTGTGGTTTCATTCTATGCAGTTACGTTGGCTTTAGTGGTGTGACACTGATTTATGTCAGGAAAGCATCGAGCCCAGCTGTCAAAGATAGTATCTTTATGTGGCCATAAAAGTCATGGAAGAAATCATATCAGGATATCAAAGGTATTGACTGTATTTTAATATATTTGGGCAAAAATGTAAACTGGAAGATTGCAGGTAAAATGTTTTTACTTTTTGGTCTTTGACTTCTGATTTCTGGTGCAGTGCAAACTGTCAGAGACCAAAAATCCACTGATTTCTGGAACTTTTTCCAAGTGAATTTATTGCTCCTGATATGTGCTGAATGAACAGCCTGGAGAGTGAAGCCTTTTAATTTGGGTGGATTTCAAGGTTCCCACACAGAGCCTGATTGTTTCCATTTTTGGGAAGGGATTCTCTCTACTTGTCCCTTGCACAGTCCCAGGCTTGCTGATGATGCTCAATAAATAACCATAAATAACAATAAAGTCTAACGGGATCTATGCAGCTGTCTGGGACAGAGTTTGGGAGGTGTGACCCACCCTGTGCTGGGTCCCAGGGCTGCTGCACCTCTCCTGGCTGCTCCTCCTGCACATTCTGCCCATGGACCACCAGAGCAGCTGCTGGCCCAAGCCTGGTTCTCTCAGGACTCTGTAGCCTGCTCTCTTTTTCTTTTCTCTGGCAGATTTAGGAATCCCCATCTTAAAAGAAAAAGCTGCTTTCTTCCTGCTGCTAAAAACAATTTTTAATTGTCTCTTCTGGGGTCAGGCAGCTTATTCTACACCTGAAACGGGATGTTTTTTTGATGGCAGAGCTGCCACCACAGGTACTTGTCCAAGTACTTGGTATGAACTAAAGAAAGAAGGATTTGGAAAGTGGGAAATTTCTCAAGCTCAGTATGACATAATGAATTGGAACTGTTAAGAGTCAAAAAGTTTCCCACCTAGTTTCCTCCCAGACTTAAGGATCAGCCCTGGGCTGGTGGGTGAGCCAGGGTAAAAACACCAGGGAATAAACACTCTGCTCCTATAAGGTGTCGGCCCAAATGTTGATACCTGGTGTCACCATAGGATGGTAGCACCTTGCAGGAAACACACACATCTCGCAGGATTGGTCTGCAAGGTCTTTCCCCACCCAGTAAATTCACTGCATGTACTCAGTGAGTAGAGCAACAGGCTTCAAGTGCCTTATATAGGGGATTAATGTTGGCATTGGACTGAGATGTATGGCTTTGCTTCTAATGCTGAAGTCAGGATGTGGGAGAAATGTGAAAAAGCTGAGCCAGGTTTTTGCCCTTTGAAGACAGGGAAAGGTCTGTGCAATAAGCTACCCTTTATACCAGGCTAAAAAGAAATCATTCTGTCTTATTGTTGTCAAATTGGCCCGAAGTATCACTGTGAATACATCTAGCTGTTTCCAGTTCCCTTTAACTGAGCTAGATATTGAATATTTGAGTTCTTTATAAACACAAGATGGAATTATCATGGTTTTCCAGAAGGCTCACAATGCAGTATAAACAATTCAGCTGAAGTAAAGTATTTATTAATAATCTCTGAAACACTGTAAAGATTATTTCCTTGTCTGAAGCTATAAAATGCCACAGTATCTGCCTTCACGGGAACAGTCCATTCCTGGCTCCCAGGCACTTCCTATGGGAAGGCAAAGGGCTGTTCCTTACAGCATTCAGTGTTCAGTGTCTGCTGGTTCTGGGGATGGTGATTTGTGAGAGTTGTTGGTATCTGGTTATTTATCAGTGGCCAGAAAAACAGACATTAAACTTTTGAGTCCTTTTGCAGGACTTGGGCTTGTGTGCTGAACTGATTGGTGCTGCTGCATTATTAGGGTTGGTGTTCTTCAGATAAAATAGGAGAGAATTTTTTGACTTACTTCAATTACAGCTCCACCTGCAAAGAATTGCCTTGTTTCTCTGTTATTAATGAAGTTCCAGATTACTTTTTTTCTCATTTTCTCCCCTCTGTTCCCTCAACCTCCCACCCATCGCCCTGCCAGCTCAGCATACTTTTGATTCACAGGAAAAGATTTTATCTGTCTCTAATGTTAAGCTGCTCTGTCTCTTTGCCCTTGTGGGAATCTTGTGGGAATGAAAAAATCGAGTGGCATTACAAAAGGAACCATGAAGACTCCTAATGTCATCCTGTTCAGCATTCCCCTTCTTAGTAAAACAAGCTTTAATATTCAGGACATTGAATAAGCTGTAGGGAGTGCCAATTTCTTGCTTGTATACTTGTTGCATTGCCAAAGCCTCTTTGGCTCTCCAACAGGGATGCACAATAGTAGAAATGAGTAAAGTGAAATACCAGATCCAGCTCCGATCAGACTCCGGAGGAGTTTTTATTTAGATTTGAACTTTCTCACACCCATTGCTGTGCAATAGTTGCTGGTGCTTGGTGGCTTGCCACGGCATAAATATCATATACTGGAATGTGTTTAGTTTTAGAGGATTACCTGGGAAAAAAAGCCTTTCCAGTTGTAATGCTTTAAAAGATCTCTTTCAACTCTGTCTTCCCTCACCCCTCCTTCCTTGCCTTTTAACACCTGCATGTGAATATAATAAAGTGCAGACTGAAGCTGGTCATTTAGAGAGAAGGAAGAGCCCTGGCGTTGTAATTGAGATGTTACTGCCTGCCTCCCTGGCACATATTAGCTGAATAAAACATGCAGTCAATAAAGTGAAACAAAACAATAAAACTAAGCCCTTTGGTGCTCTATTATAGGGTGTTATGCAACATAGAAACCTGCAGTCATAAAACTGAGAATGAGAGAAACCTTACACTTTCAAGAACAAAGGCATCCAAGCATCAAGTTGGAAACAGCCCTAAACTTCCACTCTCTCTGCACCTGGAAGCAGTTAGTTTTAAAAGCCATACTGGTTTATACTGTTCTCTTCCAATTTAAATAGGGCCTTCATGTGTTCTTGTTAGCTGCTTATACAGAAACATGGTTTTAATTAAGGCATGCATTGATCCAAGTCCAAGAGATACATTTATTTCAGAAGATAAATTCATTAGCCATAGGCATAAAAAGCTGGTGTTCTTACTGAGACGTTTGCAGCCTTGGGAACGATGTTCTGTATCCTTTCTGAGTGTATAGTGTGCCATGCAGCTCTGGTTTGTATGACATCAATCAAATATACTGTATCCTTAAGCCGTTTGGCATAGTTAGTTTTGAGAAATAAAGGCGAGCTGAAAGAAAATTAAGATGTATAAGCATGAGAGGACAGATGTTTTCAGCTGTCGGATTTCACTAGCGTTTATCAGTAATTTATGTGTGATACTTAGCTATGGAAAATAAATCCTGATGAATAATTTATTGAAATATATGAGTTTCAGTAAATTGCCCGGACACAGTAGCAAGTTTTCTGAATGTCTTTGTAGGTATTTATAGATTAAAGATATTTTCTCAACAGTTCTTGGGGTTTAAATGAGAAACCTCTCGAGGACATGGTGTATTTCTCATCAGATGGGCATAACTTGATCCCTGGTCTTAGAAGTTGAAAAATGTGTAACATTTTTAACAGTTAGTTTTTAAAATTTATTCCCCCCAAATATCCTCCCATGTGTATTCCTGAAACTTCTGGGGGCTCATGGAAAGCATAAAATAAATAAAAAAAATTGTACAAATCAAAATGATTGTTTATGACCATCTCTTTACAGTGGTAAACGATTAAAATATTTATATAATTCATATAGTTCATGTCACCATATGAAAGGAAAAGTTGCAAAACCATAGTGTGAAAAACTAGCAGGAGTCAGAAATTTGGAAAAATTATGTTTTCTGCCTTGCTTTCTCCCTCTTCCTCTTTTAGATAAAATTTTCTATAATGTGTAATATATAACCAAGGCAGATGATCAGAGTGGTGCACCATTATCTGACAAACTCTTTGGTAAAGTCTGGCCTTTTTCCACGAACTCCTCGGGCTTGAAATGATTTCAGGCAAATACATTCTTGACTATCTTCACTCACAGGAAAGGCCCCGTGTGACTCCTGCCCACTTTCATGCCATGATGTTTTTTATGGACCCCGTTTAATGTCGGGGCACGTGACAGATGTGCCTTGACACCAGCGAACTCTGAGCGCGGCACCGCAGCTTCAAACGCTCGCGGGCGCTGGGTCATTGCCGCGCCATCTGCTTTCCACGGGGCTGCAGGATACACCTCATTGTACCATTTAAAGGCACTTGACTGCATGATCAGAAGTGCTCCTCGGTGACATATATCTCTCCTTTGATTACACTGCGCTGAGCTAAAGAAAAGAGTGCTTTTCCACTTTGTTACTGCCCGCGTTGCGTGACCGCGCCTCGTTATCTGCACCCTTCCTCAACGCGGGGTTAGATAGTCAGTGTTGCCTTCTGTTTCTTGCTCTGTATGAAACTACTGGCCACTTTGCATCTCCTAAATCTGCGGAGTTTGAGCAGTTCAGCATCAAGATTTTAGCCACGAAACACTGAAGAGATAAATGAACCTCCAAGTATCTTTTCACTGGTGCCTGTGAGCGCAGCCGTCACAGGGCTGGATAAATGCTTGAACCCAAAACATTGAGTTGGTCTAAGTAACATCATTTAAGCCCATGACCTGCAACCTGGTGACATCAATTTTTTGTGTCAATTACCTTGCTGGTTCATTTGATGTTTTGGGGGTTTTTTGTGTTTTGAAGGACACTAAAGAAAAACTACGCTTCTGTTTAGGAGATATTTTCCATGTTGTCCCATTATTTATGTCCTTACAGCTTTATTATGTTCAAGTGACTCTTCATGCTCTTTTCTCTCTGGAAATTAGTCTCTCAATTAGTATAGATACAAATATAATAAATACAGTGTACATTCATGTTCAGCATTGAACATGCAGTTGGCCAGTGAGCATATTAAGGTTACAGAAGGTGAACTATAAGATACTATGTAAAATGTAAAATCAGATAATTTGAATAGTTTTCCAAGATTTCTTTTTAAGAACTCAACAACACACAGTTTACTGAATATTAGAGAAGGATTTTATAGACTAAATAATGGTTATTCGTGTACATAAGTGCCAGCATGGAGATTTACTGTGGTGAACTGCAGCATTTCTTCCTTGGAGAAAAACACAGCCTTGCTCAACATCCTCCAGTAAAATAAGCATTTTTAAAGGACTGAAGTTACAGTATAATTTATAGTTATCATTTTAAGCACTGAATTTTCAGACCATTTCCCTCTGTTTTCTCACTGGTGAGGAATGTTCAAGGACCGTAATATCAGCATGTCTCCTATTACAAAGTTAAACTCCAGAAACATTTAACAAGGTGAAAGTTCTAAAATTAGCCCATTTTCTCCAGCCCACACATCACACACCTGTGGGAGAACGTGTACAGTATATTCTACACTTTCTTTCCTCATTACAAATCAAAACACTCTAACCTAGCATGCAAAACATGCATTGCCTCTTTTCATTAAGCCAAGAGACCTATTAATTCCAGATGTAAGCCATTCCACTTATCCTTCCCAAAGCTGGAAAGGGCATTTTCCTGTACCCCTGTCTGGCTTTCAGCACGTGATCCCGTTCTTCCACATTTCCTGGCTGCACAGTGCACCCCTGAAGGTTTGTTGCTTCAGTTGTGCAGCCTGTGCAGAGGAAAGGCATGGCTATGTGTGAGGAGTTCAGGGAGTTCAAAGCTTTTAACTTACTCCGACATGCTTTCAAGATATTTGGTCAATATCTTTCCCTACTTCCAACATACTACCTGAGTGGTGATAGCCCAGCTTGGGGCTAAAAACTCCTCCTTGTCAGTGACTACTCTCAAGACATACATGACAATTACAACAAGCCTAAGAAAAAGAGAGATTATCATTGCTGTATGGTACTGGGTCTGTGTTACAGCTAGAAAACATTTAGATATTCACAAATGGAGAAGGGTAGAGAACCACTGGCTCAGATGATTTGTTTTCAAAGTGAGCAACAGCTTAATCCCGAACCACTTTTGGGTGTTTGTGGGTCTAGCTGATTTCTTAGAAAACATGTGTTTAATGATGGCTTTTTTGCAGCTTTTTACCAGGTCTGTTGGTGGGAATTTCTTTGTCAATAAAGATAATTTCCCAGGAATCACTGCAGCTGAAAGAGTTTGGGGTATAGGTGGTTTGTCTGTAGTAGTAACTAACAAAAATGACCACACTGCTTCATGCACTGATGGTTTTTGTCACAATTAGTTTAAAAGCTTTTTTCCAAGCGTTCATGTGGTGGAAGCAATGGATCCTTTATTCGGTTAAATATGGGTGGATTTGAAGAACTGACTGCCAGCTGACAGTAAATTTATCTGTGGTAAACTGTCCATGGAAGAAGATTCTAGCCATAGTCCTTCTGACTCAAGAGGAAGAGAGAATGCTGGTCTTTTGTGAAATAGGCACTGGGTGTGCCTTGGCAGCCCTCAGAAAAACTTCCTAACTCTGCTGGTACATGACCAAGCAGCAGTGCACAGTAAATATATGGCTGCCGCTACTGAAATTTTATACTCGTGTTGATCTGCACAACACGAAAAATTGATTTTGATCCTAACGTTAGAAAAGGGGAACAGGATTGGGAATATATGGATAAACTCATAAACAGCTGGTCTTGGGCATAAATTTTTACAGGAGGCTTTTTCAGGTCAGGGATTGCTGCTTTGATGTGTGTTGGCGTCGTGACTAACACTGAGGGGTAGCAATCTGTGCCTGGGGCTCGTGAGTGCCATGGTAAGACAAACAACTGCTAAATTGCCCTTGCTGCTGCTAGGTTTGTGATATATCTGAGCACATAAGTGTTTATAAAAATTATTTACTCCATATCTTTGCTTTCCTTGTATTTCAGGAGAGTGCTTACACAAGACAGAGAAGTAGGCTCGTGAACAGCCAAGTGGAATAAAATTGTCACTGTATTGCTGGCAGACTTTGAAGTTAAAGCGCCGTGTAAAATTTTTTCCCTGTTTTTCTTTAACTAAGAATTTTTAAAAAAGCATGTTTAAGGCATATGTCAAGTTGAAAGTGATTATTTTTGTCAGAAACATGACGGAAAATAGAAAATTAGAGACTGATGAGTCACATGATTCTTAGGTACGGACCCAGAGTATGAAGCTGGGAATGGACTTTTGCCATTGCAGCTAAGAAGTCCTTTAAATCTTTTTAAGTGTTTCATTTGGCACACTGAAGTAAAACTAATAGAGGAAAACATTTTTTTTTCAAGTCTACTGTATACATAGTTTGGAGATAGTAATCTACAAATATTTCCAGTAAGAACTTCAGTTGTGTTGCTTTGGGTCTTGTAAAAAGTGAGGATTTTATAACATTTTCCAGCTATCTGTTCTCCAGTGGACCTTAAATGCAAAGACTAGAAAAAAAGCACCTCTCCTGAGAAGTTATTTGTTGCCATTGAAGCACTCAGTGTCAATAAATTAAAACAAACATTCCTTGTAGAATTTATGATTTGATTGCTTTCAAAGATGGAGTGTGGTGCTTGCAATAGGACCTTTTTTTATTTTTTTTTTAACTTGCATGGCTTGCAATGAAAAAAAGCATCATGTTACTCATATATAAAAGGAGATGGGAGATAACAGGGCTAACATTTCCCACTGTGTTACTGTAACACTGTAAATTGAGAAAACCCAAACTGTTCATTAGGAGCCTTTCTTCCTACAGGCTGTCACTGAACATTCCCATCCAGTGGTGCCCGTGAACAGGGGGATTAAAAATAACCAGTGGGGAAACAATGGGAAGAGAAGGAGATGGAGGGTGATGAAGATGTCTCGGGAGCAAATTCCATCTGCATGGTGCTCCCGGAGAGCTGTGGGCTACGTACAGTGTATTAGCATGTTAAAGTGCCTCGGAGAGCAGCCTTAAAGCAGGAAACTGGCTTGTTGATAGCTACACGAGCTGTATAAAGGTTTGGAGGGTCCAAGCACCGTGCCCCTGCACAGCTGGTGTTGGATGCCACTGCTCAGAAAGCTTCATGCTACTTTTGAGCAACAAGCGAGTCTCTACTTTGAATATGAATGAGTGAAGTCAACTGCCCCTTAATTTATACACATTGCCAGAGACTGTCCCAGGGTTTGGAATTAAATACTCCAGCACAAATCTCTTTAAACCTCTCCTAAATAAGAAATTATGCTAAAGCTCTTTAGTAAGGAGGTTCTCCCCCCTGTTGAAATAAAAATCAATTATGTTTGCTCTGCTGTGAACAATGTCGCTCCGTAGCCTTGCTTTCTAATTGGGTAATGCCTTAATGACCTGCTGGGAGGCTGTGATGCATTGCTTTGGACCCTCTCTGCAGGCTCTTAGACTACCAGTCAGATGTCAATGAAGCTTGACTCAATAGGGGTTCTTTTTCTCAAATTCCATTATTCATCAGGGTTTATGCACTAAAATGATCACAAAATAAAACCTTCACGTCAAGCAGAGTTAAATAGAATTATGGATGCTTTACCTCATTGTTAGACTTTGAGATTGTCTCTGGATTAAAATTAGGTTCTTTTTTATTTGTTAAATTTGATGAAAACATTTTCTGGGTTTTGGGTTTTTCTTTTAAGAAGCATTGAAAAAAGCAACTTTAAAGGTGGTGGATTTTTTTTCTTTAATAAGGAGGTGTATATGTATTTTAAATGAGTCTTATCTGTTCCTGTTTATTTTAAACCATGAAGCAAATGTTTAAAAAAGTCTTATTCACTGTCAGTGAGTGATAAGTATCAAACCACTTACTTCATTTAATAGCTTGTGTTGAATCATTCTGGTTTTCTATCAGAATTCGGATAAATTAGATTAAGAAATCTTACATTTGCTTTATATTTTCTTCCTAACATCTAATGGAGACCAGCAAAGTGGAATTTGAAAAACTCTTATTACAAAGCTGGTGTTTGTAGGGGAGAACAGGTGGTTCTGGAGGACTTCTCTTCCAGAACAACAAGGACTTCTTTCCTTTGTCTGGAGAAGATGCTTCCTTTCCATGATGACAGGCTGAAGCTACCTAGCTGTGAGAAAGGTAAAATTAAGCTGGGAAAGCATCTTTCCTATTAAATATATCCATATATACACTTATATACATGTATGCAATTTGAAAAGTTAAAGGAAATGACATTTGTATGGTTTTGTAACAGTCTCGAGGAAAGTTTTACAGCCATTTAAACACAAATTTGTTATGCAGTGACAAATTAGGAGTTACCAGGGCAACTGCAGGTAACAATTTGTTCACACTACCTCTGGAACACACTCCACCTTCCTAACATGACTGGCTGATGTGTTGTGCGCAATACATGGATTTCCAAATTAGTAAGGAAGTCAGTCATACCATTACAATAAAATGGCACCTTTCCCTCAAGTTTATGAGGTTAGTGAAATGTACAAAAATACCGTAAGAAATAAATAAAGTGTTTAAATAAGTGAAAATTTTAATTTGCTTTGCTTTTTCAGGTCATATCTTCCAAAAAAACTCTCTAATTTTTAAGCTTTAACCCTCTGGTTTTGAAACAAGGCCAGAATTAGTATCTCTTAGGATCTGCATCAGCGAGATATTAATTTTTCATCAGAATCCTCCCTCTTCAGAAAGATGTCAGATTTTCTGCAGACGCTTCACCTTCATCTCTCACACTGAACTCACATTTTCAACAACCTGGTTCTTTCTGTCAGAGCTCCCATGTCCTTGTCTCCTAGTTAGTACCATCACCTTTACTTTTAACAATTTTTAATGTTACACTTTGTGTACTTGTCTAGCATATGGGCACACTCTATCATTTGCAACCTCTCAGTTGTAACATATAGGATCTTCTCCTCTTACTGATTATCTGTCAGACAGAGGGAAATGAATTGATGTTTCCTTCCACACGTGAAGGAGATTGACACAATTGTTTTCCTAAAACCTTGGAAAGTTGCATGAAAACCGTGATCCCAGCCATTCAGACAATACATCTTACTCCAGTATTTTAGATTTTTTCATGATTATGAAGGTTGCATCAACATCTGTGTCTCTTCAGTTGTGAACCAGGTCATGAGATGTAGTCCTAAGTAGAGATTCCTGCTAGCAACTTCTTAAAAAGTCCCTTTTCTCCTCTGCTTTTCGTTGTTTAAACATTCTGCCCAAAATGCTGCGTTAAATTGTCTCCAGGGACAAACACCCACCACAGTCACCACTGACTACACAAGTTTTTCAAACCAGTGTTACCCAGCCCCCAGATATGGTCTGTCTCTATGCCTAATTAGAATGATAAGTGTTGAAATCTCAGAAGTCTGCAGTTTCTTAACACAAGAAGCCTGTAATCCTCACATGATATATTGCACCTTGTCAAGAACAAAGTGTATTTAGAATAATTGGAGACTTCATAGTTCAGTATTGATCAATTACTTAAGGTGAGAGCATGAGCTGGAGATTTGGAATGCTACAGGCTCACCAAAGGTTGTTTTTAGGAATTTAGAGAGGCTTGTTATGGGTTCAGCCCTCATGTTTGATCAGCAAATGCTAAAAAGCCGTTCTGTTTTATAACACCGTGGCCCCACCCCTATCATGCGAGAGCCATTCTCTGCACATCTAATTCTAATCAGTAAAGTAAATAAACTTGAACTTGGAATACTCTCAAGACCACTTGCTCATGTTTTCATAAACACTTAGGAAAGGACCCAAGTTTCTCGTAGCTGATATTAAAGAAAGTAAAGTGATATCTGGGCCTGGTGATGTTTTCTTTGCAAGTAGATGGGTCATCCTGAAGGACCAGATGCTTAACTTACCCTGAATGAAGAAAAAAAAATATAGTTGAGACAGCATTTTATCTACCTGTGGAGCACTTCTTAGAAGTTTTCAAAGGAAAAAAAAAAAAGTTTTAATGAACAAATCTGTTAAATTCTAACTTAATTTTAAACATTCTCTATTCCTATCTTATACTGTGGGTTTTGACTCTTCCATTTACCAATGACAAGAGGTGAGAACTACTGAAATAAAAGAACTGCTGTGGATTTTCAACATTTACATGGCTTCATGAATCTGGTCCTGCATGAGCAGGGTCTCGAGGGGGGAAGCCAAGCCCAGGGCTCTGCTGAACAATCTTGGGTAGCAACCTGAAGCACCACCATGCTTGGCTGTCTGCTTTGTGCTGCCCCTTGCTGCCCTTTGTGGGACTCCTTGGCCCTGCAAGGAGAGGCACCCCTGCAGCCTGGGGCTCAGCCTCCTGTCCCAGAGCATCCCACTTTCTTTGGCAGCTTCTGTTAAATGTCAGATCTAAGCAGAAACTGCTCTGCTCCTGCTGGGTGGCTCTGGAGGTGGACACAGGGCAGGGCTCAGCTGCT
>QWTY01016419.1:0-10121 GCA_008033365.1 Pseudorectes ferrugineus
GTGGACTCCAATTATGGTCAAGTATTTTAAAGGAATTTGTAGTGAGGTGAGTGTCAGTCTTTTCTTCCAGTTAGCCAGAATGGCCTCAAGTTGCACCAAGGGAGGTTTAAATTGGATATTAGGAAAAAATTCTTCATGGAAAGGGTTGTCAAGCATCGGAACAGGCTGCCCAAGGAAGTGGCGGAGTCGCCATCCCTGGGAGCGTTCAAGAAATGTGTGGATGTGGGTTGATGGTTGGACCTGATGATCTCAGAGATATTTTCCAACCTTCATGATTCCAGGATTTATATCCCAGGACGTTGCAGGAGGCTTTGTTCAGTGTCATCTCCAGTTTGCATGGACGGAAAGCACCTTTCCCGGTGTGCTTCCTACCCATGGGGATAAAACTCCTCTCCCAGCTCACAACATTTCTTTTTTTATCCCTGAAAACCTCCCATTTTGGGATGGAAGGGACCTTCAAAGATCTTGTTGTGTCCTGAAGATCTTCCCCCTGAAAAGATTGTCCTGTGCTACAGGAGCTCTCTGTACTTCATGGACAATGCACACACACAAGGTGGGTTATTTTAAGCTCCTAAAATTCTGTAGAGGGAGAAGATCCTCTTGCAGAGGGAGAAGATCCAGGTTTCCCAGCAGCAAGGAAAAAAAAAAGATGTTGATGTTATAAATCAAATATTTTGTAAGGGTGCAGCGGTTCTGACAACATTTTGATGGGAAATTATAGCAGTTTCATTTAGATAAGACTGGAGAACTTCATTTGGAGGTGAACATTTTAACATTTATATTCTTCCATCACTTATCACGTGAAATTTGGAGTCTGAATAACAACAAAGCCTTTTGCATACCTTGAGAACTGACAGTTCTCATGTTCCCAAGAGTTTCCAGGTTGAGTTAATATTGGTGCTGCTTTTTCTGCAGTGTTAACTCTTTGATTCAAAAGTTGGACTTTTCTGAGGAAGGGAAGTTTTCGGTTTTGCCAGGCTCAAAGTCTTTGAGACATCAAACTCTGGTCAGGTTGTGCAGGGGTTTAGGGAAGAGTTTGGTGTATTTGGGTGTGTTGTTGAGGCCGCAGCCAGGGCTTTTCTGGGCCTGTCAGTGAAATTGTGACCTTGAGCTAAACACTCCCCTGCTTTCTGCTTCCCTTTCTCCAGCTGCAGCACCCTTGCAGGTGACACCCCGGGCTCTGTGCATCCACATCTGCACAGTGCCCTGAGCCTGAAGGGTGCTCCAGGAAGCACCAAGTGCTGTCATTTCCCTGACAGAGCATTAGGAGCCTCCTCTTGCCCGCTTGGCAGGAGCCGTGCCAGGGTGAACATTGCTGAGCCACGAACATTTGGGCTTTTGAGGTCCAAATCCTCTGCGAGCTCCCGCGCTCGTGCTGCTGGCACCTCTTCCTGCAATCACCCCGTCCTCTCCAGGATGCTGCTGTGTGTAGAGTGTCTCTTAGGAGCTGATTATGCCTCTTGAGCTGGAAATGTTGCCTAAGATTTCCTGGGGATTTGTGCTGTTGCCACTGAACTCTCCCTGGGTGCGGAGATGCCAGGGTGGGAGTGGCGAAGGGCCCCTCCAGCTGGACTCCTGCTCATCCCAGGAGAGCTCTGTGCTGGAATTGGGGAAGGATGTGGTCTAAGTGCTGCTGGGGATTTCTGGGCTTTGCCCATCTCCTGCTCCACAGCAGGAGCAGCTGCTGTGTTTTCTCTGGGGTGCTTTTCCCCGAGGTCCGTGGCAGCCTGGAGGAGCAAGCTGGTGATTCCATAAATCACGGGCTGCTCTTTGCTGTTCTCAGCAGGGAGGCTCTTTTCACTAAATCCAGTTTAGCCCTCCTGAGTTTCAGCAGGCGTGGATAGAATGGAGAAGACAGGGTAGGAGCCAGCTGGGCAGGCAGTCTTCCCCTCCTACTCTCTCTCATAATGTGATTAGGAAGGAGACAGGGTGGGTGATGCTCTTAGGGGGCCAAACGGGCCAACCCACAGTGTGACTCCCCCTTAAAAGAAGTCCATTATTTTTCCAAAGTGCCCTCCTAACAGAAAGCACCGGATTGTGTCCCTACGTTGTCGCTTTGCTGGAAATCACCAGGTTTTAAGGGATTGCTCCATCACTGACGGGGAGTCTGTCAGTTTGTGTTGCAGAGCAAATTCAGGATAAATCTCATTTGAGTTCAGAGAGGACCCGGAGTTGATGTACAGATGATTTACGTTGGGTTTTAAGAGGAAGGGGATCACTGACGGAGCTTGTGGTGTGCTCCAGGTGCCAGAGGCAGCCTGAGTTTGTTATTCTGCTGGGAGAATTGACTGGAGAATGCCACTGCTGCGTGCCGTACACAGATATCTAATAAAAGATCCCATTAGCAAATAAGTGATTGATATTGGAACATACACAGGCAAGGCATGAGAGACGAGTGGGACAGGAATTCCCTCTCAGAGCTGTGCTGTGCTTCTAGCAGAGACAACACTTGAATATATTAAAAGAAGACAGGTAGCACAGGAGGTAATAATAGGAGGATTTGGCTCGGCATAATAAGCAGTCATCCCGCATCCCACCTCCTTGGCGGCTGCCTGCGGATTCCGCTGTCTGTCGATCCGCTGGGTACCTGGGGAGATATTCCCAGCTGACAGCTTCCCTCCCCGAGTTCCCGCTCGGCGCTGGCGGATTCGCCCAGGTCTTTAACTCCTGACAAAACTCCAGCTGGTGGGATTGCAGCAGCGTGGGGCTGCGGCTCTGCCCCCGCCAGCCGGAGCCGGCGAGCTCGGCGCAGCCCTGGCAGGGACTCTCCTGCAGGCGAATGCTGCATCACCCTCCCGTATCTCTCCATCTGAAGGGGACGTGGGAGAGGAGCAGGATCAAGTGGCTGGGAGCTTAAAGCTGTTGTGGGATTCAGTGCTTGAGCGTGAGTAATGCCGAGCCGAATTCACCCTTCGGTGGAAAGGAGAGGCGAGAGCGGCACTGGCATTAACCAAGTGACCCCAGGAGCAGAGCAGGGCTGCGGTTGGTCCCTTGTCTTCAGCTCAGATTAAAGCCTCACGGAGAATGCCTGGGATCCTGCGTGTCCAGGCATTCCTGAGGGGTTTGGTGCTTGTTCTGAGCTGCAGTGCTTAATGGCTTGTTGCCATGAAGGCAGCTTAGCAAGTGTGACAGCTGCCCTATTACCCTGCCACAGCTTAGTGCTCTGCTAAAGGAGGTGTGGATTTAAGCCAGGACACCAGGGTCTTCCCAATTCCCACTTTCCCCCTTCCTACAAGCTCGGAAAGCAGCTCTCGGCCTCAGCTGTGAGCAGATTTGAGGGCCAGAAATGTGAACCAAGTGGGGGAGTGTTACCTGCCTGGGATTACTCTGCTCTGGGTCCAGGCAGGATGACTGGCATGGCCCAGAGTGTGGGAGGGCGTGTGGGAGAAGACGATGTGTCAGAGATGTTTGGTGTGATGGCTGAGCTCTGTGAGACATTTTGGCTCTTTCCTCAAAGAAAAAAGACTGAGGGGAAGGAGGATGATAATCTTCAAACGGGTTGAAGGTGGCTGTGGAAAGGGAATAATCTGCTTTCTGTGTCTGCTGGGGATTGGGCTCAAATTGCGGAGTGAGAGATTTAATTCAGGCACAAGGGAAAACCTTCCGACTGCAGGGATTGTCAAGAGCCCAGACTCCATCAGCAAAGGTTTTCTTGAAGAGGCCGGGGGTGGTTTTGATGGTTTTGCATCAGGCTGAGGCGTGAGCTGAGCTTGTCAGGTCTTTTCCACTCTCTCACCTGGAATTCTGTGATGTAGATCCCCTTCGTGCCTGTGCCTTGCTGTGTATAAAGACAGGAACATGGCAGAGGGGCAGCACATTGGTGGGAGGTGGAGGAATGGGCTGGAGGCAGGTGGGAAAGCCAAAAATCACCGAGTCTGTCCACAGCTTCCCACTTCCACCTGTAGCTGTCGATCCACTGTCACCT
Organism: Pseudorectes ferrugineus; assembly: GCA_008033365.1. Classification (NCBI taxonomy): domain Eukaryota; kingdom Metazoa; phylum Chordata; class Aves; order Passeriformes; genus Pseudorectes; species Pseudorectes ferrugineus. The sequence goes on from QWTY01016419.1 coordinate 3,926, forward strand.
CATATTTGCAACCTGCAATTTGTACCGCCGTGCCACCCGGGGAGGCTTCAGCTGCTTCAACCCGCTCAGCGCTGAGCCACAAAGCCGCCCTGACCCAGCAGTGTGGGAAATTCAGCTGAATTTTCCGTCTGGATCCCCGGGATGCCAGGACGCGGGCGGGTGTGGGGGCCCGTGTAAACAGCACAAGGGCATTAGTCATGGCGAGCCGTGGAAAGTTGCGGCACATCTGCCAGGATTGGGCTGTGGGCACGGCACCAGGCAGGGCTTTACAGAGGAGGTTTGAAGCTCCTGAGTGGCTTTTGAGGGGGTTCTCAGGGAGCTTCTCCCAAGGCAGGAGGACGGCGTGGGAGCATCACAAAGGGGCTCGTTTGAAAATGGTAACAAGTGGGTGCTGGAGGCTGGGTTTCATGGGCTCGTGGGGTGGGAGTCAGAATTAGTGCTAAATGAGATTATCTTCCCTTTCAAAGCATTGCAGGGACTGAGCACGGTGCCTTGGAAGAGTCAGACAAACTGTTGCACGTTGCTTGTCTTTCTTCCATTATTTTGCACTCATCTCCGTTGTACTTTGGCCTGGAAAAGCCATTCTTTAGGTAAATTTGACAATCTGCTTGACCTCTGAGCCCTTTATGCCCTGCCCGAAGGCTGAGGTTGCCCTTAAATTGCCATGCGGTAGGAAATGGATAAGTCGTTATTATGATGTTCATTTAAGCCCAAATTGAAGCAGTTCATGAAAAGTTTGTGCCCTTCATACTTTACCGTCAATTAATAGCTGAATGCATAAACCTCCTGGCGAGATTTTGGTAATCTTTAAGGAAAAATGGGCAGAATGTGTGGAAAAATAATGTCAGAGTTGTAATTGGGAGTATTTGAGCTCTAAATGTCTCTCTAAATGTGAGGAGTGTCTGATGAAGAAACTGATACTGTGCTGGGTGTGATAAGAGCCAGCCAAAACTCAGCCTGCAGCTCCATTGCTCGCTGCCTACCTGCCCTGCTCCCCACAAGAATATACAGAATATATTCAATAAATCCATGAAAGCAAAATGACTCCGCTCTTTTCCCACAAGTCAGACAATGCTTTCATTTTCCATGACGAATGGTTCTTTTTCCTCTTTTTAAACATGGCAATCATGCCAGCCTCTCCCCAGGTGGGGAATATCCGACTGCTGGGGCCACTTTTGATTTTGTTTATATCAGCTCAGTACAGCTGTAAATCCAGGGGCTGTTACAGCTTCACTTTCCAATCACTCAGCTGTGAATGAGTTGGGGGGGTTGGGGTTGGAAGCTGATTCCTCGAGGGCTGCTTGGAGATCGCTGCTGCACGTGGAGGGAATTTGCACCAGTGATTCCCCAGTGAGCAGCTGGGGATGGAAACACGCTGGATCCCAGGGGCTCCTCGGATTGCAGTGGGAATAAAGCTGTCATTATCCTCATAATGGCAGAACAACCCAAATGGCTGAAATCCCTTCATCTTCTTTTCTGAGCCAAGAAGCCCCTGGAAGCCTCTGAGTTCTGGCAATGAACTGGGGATACCTTTTACTTCAAGGTTGTTGGTTCAACCTTAGTTTGGGTCCAGGACCCTTAGTTTGGGTCCCTTAGTTAGGGTCAGGAGCCATTGCCGGGGCAGGGATCCTCAGTGATTGAATAGTGAGAGATGGGAGCATCTGCAAGTAATAATTAAGGTTTGTTCAGCCTGGAGAAGAGAAAACTGAGGGGAGACTTCACCGGGGTCTGCAGCTTCCTTATGAAGGGAAGCAGAGGGGCAGCAGCAATTTCTTCTCTCTGTGCCAGCGGTAGGACCTGAGGGAATGGCTGGAGCTGTGTCAGGGGAGGGTTAGGCTGGATATCAGGGAAAGATTCTTCATCCAGAGGATGGTTGGGCACTGGAAGAGGTTCCCCAGGGAATGGTCACGGCCCTGAGACTGACAGAGCTCAAGGAGCGTTTGGACAACGCTCTCAGGCTCATGATGGGATTGTTGGGGTGTCCCGTGCAGGGCCAGGAGTTGGACTCGATGATCCTTGTGGGTCCCTTCCAACTCAGGGTATCCTATGATTCTGTGAATTAAAGGAACTTGGATAAAGGCAGGTTTAAGAGATGCTTCAGGCATGGCTTGTGCAGTTTTGGCTTTGCACAAATGTTCATTCCTTGTGCTTTGGAGGAGGGTTTTTCTTATGGGCTGGTCTTCAACAGGCAAGGGGAAAAGGAAGGTGGATATTTGTTCCCTGTGGCGGTCGGCAGATGGGTGATCTGAGCATCTTGGGCAGGAGCCATCCTGCAGACACCGAGACCTCAGGTGTTCCCCCACTCCTCAGGCGGGTCTCTCCGAAGGGCGGGATGCACAGGAATGGGGAAGGAACGTTTTCCCCGTGCTTTGGGGAGAGCTGCTGGCCTGGCACCACTCTCCAGCACGCCACTCATGGTGTAAAACAAACAGCGGGCTGGTTTGGAGTAATTTGGTGAAATGCTGTCACCTGGCACGGAACCAAAATACTGCTTAAATCAGGATAAACACAGTCTGGATTCTACTCTCATTTTCCATTCCCAGTCTGCCATGGACTTATTTTATTTTAGCTGTGTGTAAATCTTACCACATTTCCCTGCAAGGTGCTCAGCTGGGAAGCTACAAGGGATGAGGGCAACGAGCTTCCAAGTCAATTACGGAATTTGAATTGGTTGTTCTGTGTGTAGCACACGGAAAGGACAAGTCCAAGCAGGAAGGAGCAGGAAAGAAGACTCATTTTTAAAGTAGTTACAGACCATATGTCCCTGTGGTAAAATAATGCCAGTGATGGTAATAGTGGTAGTAGTAACAGTGATTATTATGCTAATGATAATAATTGTAAGTTCCATGGCAGAAGCAGCTCTAGAAAAAGAGCAGCTCCTGTAATTGTCCCTAATATTTAATTTTTATAATGCTCCCTGGATGTGTCTTAGCTTGTGGCAACCAGCAACGTTCAGGACATGGTATGGTCCATGAATCATAAAATCGTTCCGGTTAGAAAAGACCTCCAAGATCATCAAGTCCAACCTTCAACCGAATCCCACCACGCCCCCTAAACATATCTCAGAGTGCCACATCTACTCTTTTTTTTGAACATTTCCAGGGATGGTGACGCCACCACTTCCCTGGGGAGCCTGTCCCAATGCTTAACCAACCCTTCAATGGAGAAATTTTTCCTAATATCCAAACTGAACCTCCCCTGGTGCATTTTGAGACCATTTCCCCTTGTCCTGTCGTTACTTGCCTGGGAGAAGCAGCTGACCCTCGCCTCACCACAACCTCATTTCAGGGAGTTGTAGAGAATAAATGTTGCACTGAGCAGTACGGACAAGTCCCCTCTGTTTTGAATGTTTGTATGAATACCTGCATTGTACCACCTCATCTCGGGGCAGTGGAGTGGATCCTGGAGCATTTGATTTTCCGGGAGTGACGTGGGGAGATTGAGGTTTGCTGTTTACCGCAGTGCCTGTGTCAGTGCTGCTGCACAACGTGATTAAAGTTCACTTCTGCCCCTGTGTTCTCGGCAGCAAAGAGCTCATGCCCGAGGAGGAATTGGCCATTTTGATTATTGCCAGCTTTGTCGTGGAAAATGTGGTTTTATTTTCTCTTCAATATGCTTTAAAGGGAAAGGCTGGAACAGAACAATCCTTCCATATGCATGAAAAGCAGAGGTTTAAAAACCAGACGTGCCATCTGACCAGCTCACAAACAGTTAAGCCAAAAGCTCTCTCCTGTCTCTCCTCCATCCTTCCCAAAGGTCTTGCAGAGCAGAGAATAAGGTGCTGGTGCTTGATTGTTGTGACACAGCCCTAGGAACCCCGAGGCATTTGCACACAGCAGGGATCTAAGCTGAATTAAGCTTTGGAAGAGAGATGGAGGGCAGTATTATTCCCTTGCATTTCCAGGGCATCAAAATAGGCCCCCCGAGAAGATAAAGCCAGTGTTTGCCACCTAAATCAGATCAGCTGAGAGGCCTTTGAAAAAATTGGCTTAAGTGATGGAGCTGCGTGTCCATGGTTGACCTGCGGGCAAGCTGGGAATAGACCCCGCTCTCCTCCTTGGGGTCCCTGGGCTCCACACGCTGGTTCCCAAACCACAGCTGGCAGAGGGATGCAGAGTGACTCAAGGATCTTCTCAGAGCTCCATAAAACTGGGATTTCAGTAGCTTGGCCGAGCAAGGAGCAGTCGGAGAGGGACGGGGAACAAATAAAGCGTAGAGTGTTTTAAGGAATGATGGTGAAAATGTTTGGGGACAGCTGGCTGGGCAGGAGGAGAGTGGTCCTCAGCATTAATATGAGCCTGATCCGTCCATCCTTGACATCAGGAGTGGACATTGAGGCACTGGGAGAGCAGCCTGGGAGTCCCAGAGTGGCAGCGAGCTGACCGTGGCGTTGCTGACCGGCAGGTAGATAATGCCCGCTGTTAACTCCTGTAATTCCCTGCCAGCCTGGAGGAAATTATCCTGACAGTTCCCATTAAGGAGAGGCTGTGTGACCACTCCTCTGCCCTGAAAACTTCATCGCGGCTGTTTACTAAAAAGCAGATTGTCACGTTGTATCTTGCGAGCGGACTCAATACCCGCTGAAGAGTTAGTGGTTGGTAATAAATAGCAGCGTGTTAAGACGTCTCTCTGGGTGTTTTTTGTGTGCTGTAATTACACAGAATTGCCTGTTTGACCGGCCAAATAACATAAAAGGAGCCGTGAGCTCGACAATTGTGTTCCTGATAATGGGTCACTATTAGCTTTGACATGGGGAGTCTGTGGTTTTGATACGAGGGAAGCAAAGCCAGGTGGAAATCCTCTGGATCTGGCTCGCAGCGACAGGGGCTGAGCTGAGAAGGTGTTGCATCTTCCAGAAAGAAGGTGTGAAAAGGTGATTTATTAATGATTCCTCTAAGTGATCTTCATGCAGGGACCCCAAAGCCCTTCTCAGGTTAAATGATGGAGAAGAGAAGGCTCTGGGGAGACCTTATTTTGATTGTTCAATATGCGAAGCGTTATAAGAAAGGTGGAGAAAGAGTTAATTCAGGATGGAGTTGATTTCAGAAGCCAGTATGGGACTGTATTTTGGGTTGTTGGGCACTGCCATTTGCTGGCATGGAGTGAGAGAATGAGGGAGAAGGGCTTAAACTGAAGGAGGGCGGAATTATATTAAATATTGGGAAGAAATTTTTTCCTGTGAGGGTGGTGAGGCCCTGGCACAGGCTGCCCAGAGAAGCTGCGGTTGCCCCATCCCTGGAAGTGTTGCAGGCCAGGTTGGACGGGGCTCTGAGGAACCTGGGGTAGTGGAAGGTGTCCCTGCCCATGGCAGGGGGTTGGAATGAGATGATTTCAAAGGTCCCTTCCAACCCAAACTGTTCTGTGATTCTGTGGAAAAAAAGAAATACTTTGGTCCCTCCTCACTGCTCATCTGCTTTGAGTTGAGTGAGCGCTGTAGACCCTCTGACAATGCTGACCCACCAAAAAATCTCCTTTCACCCCTGGCCCAATCCTGCCTTCCCTAAATCCCTGACATCCACCAAGAAGAGCTTGTGTCCTGTTCTGCCTCTCTCCCTGTCTTGTAATCACTGCAAGAAATTGCTGGTCCAGGAGGAGAAAACTGAGCCTTCCCTTGAGCAGGCACAGGGTACATGGAAATTTCCCATCCCAATGGAGTATAAATGTGATATCCACAGGGCCTGAGCCTGGATGAGAAATCCTGAATCTGACCGAATTGGGGATTAAAAAAATCAGTGGTTTTTTGGCAGATGACAAGAGCAGATTCACCTCTTGGTCACTCCACCCTCCTGAGTTGTTTTCTCCAGCACTGACATGCACCTTTTTGTTCTGGAAGCTGTTTGCTTCTGTAAGTCCTGGTAAAAGTATTATATTCCAGCAATTTTAACAACTCTCTCCCTGCTTTGACAAGAGTTGTCCAGCCAACAGTGAAATCAATAAAACGTGGCTTAAAAAAACTTCACAGGAATCGTGAAAAGCCTCTGGGCCGGTGGCACAGCAAAACCTATTCCTGTGCAATTCTTGGAGTAAATCCCACCCAGCTGGTCCAGCTCTGTGTCAGGAGAGTGGAATGAGCCTCGTTGCTTTGTGCTGCCCGTGAGGGGAGGGAGAGGGACTTGCTTGGTCTTGCAGAGATGTAAAGGGCACTCTGGTCACAGCCTGTGGGACAGTTACAAAAATTATAAAACCAAATTCCTCT
>QWTY01016420.1:0-24610 GCA_008033365.1 Pseudorectes ferrugineus
TGTGCTCTTCTTGAACTTCATGAGCTTTTTGTCAGTCCATTTCTCAGCCTGTCCAGGTCTCTTTGAATGGAAGCCATGCAGAATATTAACTACTCCCTGCAGTTTTCTGTCAGCCACAAATCACTTGGTGTGCACTCCATTCCTTCCTCCAGGTCATTAAGGAAGACTAAAAACATACTGGTCTCTGTGCTGAGCCCCACGGGGTGCCATTAGCCACCAGCTCTGACTCTAAAGGGAATACAGACAGGGGCTGGTGGCTGAAGGAGGTGGTGGCAGGGGCCCAATGTAGAATTCTGCCCCACATTGTAGTCCTTTGGCCACAAATGAATCATGGAGGAACTAACCTACTAACTTAGCCAATGTTGTTAGCCTAAATTTCAGTGCTCAGAATATCTCCTCCAAGGCCATCTGATAGAATATTTGGATTTCTCATTTTCTTTAAAATTATAAATTACCCTTAAAAAAAAAGCTACTGAAATTCAAAAATAATGTTCTTAGGATGGCAAATTCAGGCACTCACACACAGAAGTTAAAAAATGTCAGCAATAATGTTGCCTGCATAATTATATTTTTGGCCCTGCTATGTGTACTACTTCAAAAACATCTTTCATCTCAAAAGCACCATTCACTCATATTTTTTAACTAAACTTAAGTGACAAATAACAGTGGCTGAGTTGAGTGGGTTCCATAATTAATCACCTCTCCAGGAGTAAATATGTTTACTTTCTGTTGCATCAGTTGTAACTTAACCTGGTGCCAAATAGAGTATTCAGGCTCAAAAAAAGGATGTCATAATCTCATGGGCAACAAGTCCAAAACAGACCCCTATATAGTATAAGCACACACATCTCTAACAGAGTCACTGTAGATGCTGAAGAAGTAGGAGGTGAACAAAGCTCAGAAAGTGGCAGGCCTTGCAAGCCTTTCATAATTAGCATCTGCTGCACGGTCTCTTGAAGACAACACTAGAGGGTTAGTCTGACCCAGTAGGCCATTCCTTCTTTTCTTATGTTATCTAGAAAGTTTAGCAGGACAGTACCAGTAGATGAAGGAGAAGCTGGCAAAGTGTTGCCTCCCTGCTTCCACAGTTGCAGTAAACTGGTTAAAAGGCACAAGAAGAGCTCTTAGGAGAAGTGTACAAGGACTGCTGCCACCTCCAGAACACCAACCACCAGCCTCCTTATTGCTTCTCCCTTTTCAATATCACTTTCATCCTGGACATTAGGAGAAGATGAGAAACTGTGTCCCACAACTCATCTGACATTATTTATAAACTGCCCTCCCCATGCTAGAGGAATCCCAGTCTTACAGGTCAGAGAGTAGGAGACCTTTGCAGGAATGGGACATACCATGTGCAAAAATGGAGTCATTTCACACGGGCACTATTTTTTAGCAGTTTAAAACGTCAGACTTGACTTGTGAGGAACAGTAGCATAGGGTGGTTGGCCTACATGTGGTATAAGTCCCTGTTTAGTTTTCTATCAGTGCTAATTTTCACCTTCCCTCTTTTCGTATGCCTCTAGCACTCCCAGCCCAGGACCTGTAGTGTTACAGCACTAGAAGTGTGATGATATACATTATCTAATTAGTAAGTTAATGACAGTGTGTGATGAAATCATTATGAGGCCCACTTACCCAAGGGCATATAGTAAATTAAGACATAAACATCTCTATAAGCATAACCACGATAATATTTTAAATTTGCTTAACAAATTCCATTTTCACCTAAACGTAAACTCTGTGCTTGGAGACTGGCATTCAGATTTGTGTGGGGCTTTTTTTCCCTTTTCTCTGTGTGTAGATTTGTGAAATCTGCTTGTCACTAATATAAACCTAGTAAATTCGTTGTTAAACCAGTTGTGCCCATCCCCACAGACTTTTCTAACACAACTTTGTACCAAAGGGTTTTTCTCAGAGGTGCAGAGAAGGTTGTCTGCAAAAGCTGACTTACTCAGTGTCCGCCAAATGAAGCAGAAGAGCAGAGTGAAGCAAATGAAGGCCCAATTCCATTCATGGTTTTTCCCCACTGTAGACACTCCCATGAACACAAAAATCAGGGTCTCACTGATGCTGCTTAGCATCTTCATGAAATATTTTATTGTGGTATAAGAATTCTGAGAAACATTCTCCTCCACGTATTTTTTCATTGTCACTGCACATGCTGTCATCCTGTATCAAGCAAAACATCAGAGATCAGCCACAACCTATTCTTCTTTTCAGTTAAGGACAACATCAGCCATCATTACCTGCACTCTCCATCACCAGATTCTGACCTTCATCATAACAAGCATTTTATTTCTTCAGTAACATTAGCTATTTCATTAGATAGAAAAGCTTCTTCATTTAGGTTTACAAATCTGTTTTACATACAGGATAAAGGAAGCAAACTAGTCAGCTTTCCCAACAAGGAAGTGAAGGTATCACATTTCAGTTCAAAGTCCATTTTATCCTGAATGGCTAAGATGGAGCCACCAAGCACCAAATATTTGTCTCAAACAGCAGGCAGGTCGGTTTTGTACCAGCCTACAGGTGGATCAGTTAGAGAGACATAACCTGCCTCTTAGTGATATTGTCCCTTGAGGTGGCAGTGGCAGATCATGGTAGTCCCATGCCAGGGCCAAAGCTCCCATGGCTCCCTGGCAGCTGGCTGGCAGATCAGCAGTGCCTGGGCAAGATTCAGGACTCTCCAACCACAGCAGCCCATTGTTGTACAGCAGGAGAAAATTCAATTATCCTACAAAGGCGTTCTTCTCCCTTTAGTTACCTAGGGTGTGGGGAATGTGCCTAAGGAAGCAAAGGGATGTTTTCCACTTCTCCACTGTTAATGAAGACTAGAGCCTGCTTCAGAGGCATCAGCAGATGCCCAGCACAGATGCTGGTGACAATCACATGGAGCAGCAGTCTTTGATCAGCCCTACTGAAGGGGATTCCCTTTTCCCCTCTGCATTTTCCATAGGTAATACACAGATTGAGTGCTATGCTAGTAACGTATTCCATCACCTATCTAGTCTCTACTGATAAGATTTTAGTCTTTGGGGGCTTCTTGTAATGATATTTTTCCAAACTCGTGAATTCAGAGAATGATGACTGTTCATTAAATAACCCTCCTCTAGTTTCTGCTCATTTAATTTCTGCTGAAGAAATCTCAAGGGTATCCTGGTGGAGCTGAGTCATTTAGCATGTCCAAGGACACTCTAAGACAGGGCCATTAGGCATTAATGATTAATACTGTTGACTTTCAGATACACATACATAATAGACTTTCATGATCCAAGTGAAAAATGAATGAATCCTCAATAATTCAGAAAGGTGAAAATAAGTTCCCATCTCTAAAACAAGCAATAATTTCCTTAATGAAGCAGTAAGAATAATAAATCCCAATTATATTAACATTCTTATATTACTAAAAATTTCAGAACTCTAACAAAAATAAGAAGTGAAAGAAATAAAGAGCTATGTAGTCTAGTGCAAGGAACAGGCAGGGAAGCAGTATTTTGGGCAGTGCAGGTAGGAAAGGGTCCATATGGTATTAGCGCTCACTGCATAGTAGATCTAATCCTGCTCAACTAAAGTTGCCAGTCACCTCAATCTGAGCAGATATGTTGGATATACAAAACATAGTACAAGACTCATCTGCTTTGTCTAATTGTTCAAGATAACCTATATCCTGTCTAACTACTTATTTAATATGTTTAAATATTCAAATACTGCTTCCCAGGGACATCCTGCCAAGGCTGCTTTTATAAAAGCAATTCCGCTCTGAAGATGAACAAGCTGGGGTTCTTCAGCCTGGAGAAGAGAAGGTTTCAGAACACCTTATTTCAATCTTTTGACATTTAAAAGAGGCCTATAAAAAAGATGGGGACAAACTTCTTCGTAACACCTACTGCAAAACAACAGGGAATAATGGTTTTAAACAAAAAGATTTAGGTAGATTTAGGCTAGATATAAGGAAAAACCTTTTTACAAATGAGAGTGGTGAAGCACTGGAACACGTTGCCCAGAATGGTGGCAGGTGCCCCACCTGTGAACACATTCAAGGCCAGTTTGGACAGGGCTCTGAGCAACCTGATCTAGCTGAAGGGCATTGCCAGGGCATTGGACAAGATGGCCTTTAAACGTGCCTTCCAACCCAAACCATTCTGTGATTCTATGAAATCAGAGCTTCACAAGTTGAGGTAAATGCAGCTATCTGGTCATCAGCAGCCATATGCTTGTACTTGCTAAGGTTAAACTGGTTTGTCCTCTCTGAAGGGAAGCACTTTCTGGAACATGATGTCCTCCAAGACCCATCATGAAAGCTCAGAGCCAGTAGAGGCCGTGCAAAGCTGCTGCTACCCACCAGCTGCGCACTGAGCCTACGGCAGCCAGCAGCACCAGCTGGAGCATTTAGCACCATGAGGTTCTCATCTCTTTATGCTTTACCCTGCAGATGGGCTGTTTGGTGTGGTATCCTTGAAACTCACCTGCCAGCAGTTTTCTCCTTAAGTCTCTCACTTCCATCCCTGTTCCTTCCTTTCTCTTCCAGCTCCTTTCCTGCTGCCATCCTCTTTCCTTCCCACAATTCTCACCCTCTCTGAATTCACTCCAGTCAAGAACCTGCCAGCTTTCTTTCTGCACCAGGCACCCACACCATCACATACTTTGAGGAACATGTCCCCAGCATTACAGCAGTATCAAGCTATCCTGACCACAAAAAAATATGATTGTCAATATTCATATACATGGCTATAAGTATGCATGTGTAGGTGATGTTCTCTTTCGCCTAGTTTTGCCCAGTTTCAGTCCCAGTGATGCTGTTCAAATGTAATGTAATTCCGTTAAATTGTGTTAGAGCTGATGTTCACAAAGAGCTCAGATGTCCTTTCTTATGTTTTCCATACTCATTGTTTTACGTCTCTCTTATAATCTGATCATGAAACTGCTTAGAATAAATACAGATAAAATGATGTATTATCAAATCATTCTCTCCTGCTGCTGATCTCGTCAGAGATAGGAGATGGTGGCAGCACTGGCCACTTTACCCACAACTGGCAGTACTTTTGCCAACACTCCTTGGTAGCATATCTGTGCCTACACTGACTGTGGGTTTGCTTTTCCTAGTTACCACTGCCTTTTACAGATCTCTAAGAAGCTGTCCACTGCCTCTCTAAGCCAGACACTGGATGCCTGTGTTGTACCAACCTTGAGCAAACCACCACAAAACAAGGCCACTTCCTCAAAGAAACCATCCAAAAAGCCGAAAGGAATACTCACGCCAAAATGCCAGAGATGTAAAGGGTTTCAGCAGACAAGTATGACAGGTAGCTGAACATGAAGACCAGCAGGGGTTCAATTGAAGAGACGTTGTGGGTGAAACGAGTCATGAATGCTGAGACAAATCCAAATACGATGCCAAACAAGACTCCACCCAGCCCCACCACGAAGAAGCGAGCAAAGCCAGCAAAGATATCGATGGATTCAATTTCTTCATACCTGTGCATCTGGGTGAAGGCGATGAAGATGTTATATAAAACCTACACATGAAAATAAGAGGACAGCAGTCAGGCATTTTTCTGAACCTGGCAGGCTTACTCGTTTCATAGGTGAAACAATCTTTGTGTGTCTACGTGTCTTTGTACACCTGAAATTGCTTTAGACATATAGCAAAGTAACAATTGAAATCTCAGATGGTTCTTAACAAGTCCCAGAAGTAAGGGTAAAAAAAGAAGGGTAAATGGCTATGGAAGAGAAGTAAATTACTGGGGGACCACATGCCATTGAATAATCAAAAAACACTCTTTTTTTTGTTTTCTGAAGGTATATTTAATTTTTGGTCTTTGTAGCAGAAGTTAAAAAAAGGTACCCAGCCAGGTACCTTAAAAACCCCAGGCTCTACCCTCCACATTCTCCTTCTGACTCAGGATGGGGCAGGGCAGGGACTAAGAATACCACATTTGATTTAAATCCCATTTAGGTTGTCTATAGGATCAGTAGACTGGACAAACTTCATTAGATGGACCCAGGAATGTTACATGTTTTTCAATAGCACTTGACACATAAAAATCATGAAACATCACAGGGAAGGGAAGGGAAGGGAAGGGAAGGGAAGGGAAGGGAAGGGAAGGGAAGGGAAGGGAAGGGAAGGGAAGGGAAGGGAAGGGAAAAATTAAAAGAAAATATCAGATTAGAAGAAAGACTGAATTTAATGCAAATCATAATTAATTATAATATATTATATAATTTGGTCTGTAAAGATAATATCTTTAGTTTAGAGCAGAAAACTTTACCATACTTCTATTATCAATAATTTCTATTCTGCAGAAACTGTTAATGAAAAATTTTCAGCGTATTTCACTTTCATTCATCTTTTAGAAATTAATAGAAAATTTCCAGAGTAATGAGTGGTGTAGTAATAAAAAGGCCTTAGAGGTTGCTGACAACCGGTTAATATTAAGTCCTGTCAGATCTGTTTACAGTGAGTGTGTAACACATGAAAGTCACCTTTCAGTTTTGAAGAGAATTTGGTAAACAACTAAAGACACCAGCTCTCCAAAGCTGTTGCACTAAAGCATTAGTTCAAAAACAATAAATAGACCAAAGTCATTTGCATTTTATGGTTTTCTTTAGTCTTTCTTCTTCACCTAGTTAATCCCAGAAGGTTATTAAGAAGACTAAAGCAGGTATTTGCAGGTAGAAGAGTCAAGCTCATTAGGATAATAATTACTGCTCAGCTACTATCTAATCTTAAATTGCTGCTGGGGATATATAACCTTGAGCTGTCACACAGTCTGTTCTCCAGGAGGCTCACTGCTAATAGTTCTGGGAGACAGACAAAGCCAAACAAAATATTTCATTTAAGAAAATACCCAGAACTACTTCTTCCTAATGCCGGTGTATGAATTTGGCTCTTCAGTGGCAGATAAGGAAAAGAGGGTTCATGTCTCCACAGTAAGCAAACCTCACCCTACCTACCATACAACTTTTAATTTCAGAGCCTGTTTTCTCTCTGTTTCCCTTTCTCGTAGACTTTGACCTCTTCCTAAGACTTGTCATTATTTATAAATTATATACCACGGCATGAATCTATGCTGACTTATGAAGAAAGAAAGTTATTCTCAGCAAATGACTTAACAAGAATTTTTTTTCTCTTTTTTAGTTCCTAAAGTGTCTATATGATTTAACTGATTTGGCATCAAAATGGAAGCTATGGAAATATGACATAATTTCCTTTTTTTTTTTTGTAGCATGCTTTGTGGGAGTAAACTGTTCTGTACCACAACCTGCACTGTGTCATACAAGTAAGGCTCAGCTAAGTTACATTGCAGTGTTTATGCCAGTAAATGGAGTACTAGAATTCTTTTCATATTAGGAAAGCCTGAATAAGATTAGGAGGCTTTTGCTCACACAAAAAGAAGGGATGGGTTGATAGTGGTGTCATGTAGCAACTCTGCGAACGTCATGCTTTGGGTTGTTTGGAGAGGATTTTGTACCACTGGGCAGCTCTTAGAGCCAGGGAGCGAAAGAGAGAATGACACTGTTGCCACAGGGGACTCCGCAGGGACTGCTCCATGCCCCAGGTGTCTATGTACAATTACTGCACATACCAGACACATCAGAAGCATTGGAAGAAAAGATTTTCAAGTGACTGCCTTAACCAGCAACACAGACTGTTTTGATAATTCTTTTTTACCACCCTGCTAATTCTTTCTGACCACTGTAGTTAGTTTTTCTCTAAACACAGTGGAACAACTTTTTCAGTGGGAGCAGAGAATATCTCCATCCTCCTTCCTGGCACCCAAACCAGCAGTCAAAGTCTTTCTTGGTGACATCAAAGAGGCAGTTTCAAGTCTCCTCAAATAAAAAGACACTTTTACTTAGGTCTTCAACATGTATTAGATTTAACTGTTCTGCATACAAAAAAGAGAGGGTTCCATTAGAGAATATAGTCACTGCCACTTATTTTGAATACAGCATGATATATAGTTGTTCTCAGTATTTCTAAAATCAAGCCTCAGAGATTAAGCAGTCAGGGAATATTCCATTTCCTGGTGCATACAGGTGCTCAGCTCCTGTTTAGAAACAAAATTATCTGTGTATGTGTGGGAGCAGAGCTTCAGATGCCTGAAACACTTCACAGCAAAATCAGAGTATTCTACCTGAGTTCAGGTTTGAATAAGATCTGCACTGGATTTACTACACATTTTTGAATAGGGCTTTGAAACTCCACTAATGTATGATGCATCCTAGGTCCAGACCTGTTGCTGTCTGAACTATTCTGATGCTAGCCGTCCACTCAGAAATAACCGGGGAAAGAAGCAATTAACAGGACTTGGAGCCTTCTTGTTCCATCCATGGACACAGCCCTACTGAGGGTAATAGGAAAAGGTACCAATGGGTAAAAAGAGTAAATTATCCACTTTTCTCCCAGCCCCTTAAGGCAAAGTCATAACTTCTAGATTATCGTTCTAATTCTGCAGTCTGTTATTTTGTAATTTTTTTTATATACCAGGATATTGAACTAAATATAGGAGACAGAGCCATTGTTGCCTCAAGTGTAACACACAAGTTCAACAAAACTCATACCAGTTTTTCCTGCTGGAGAAAAAATATTCAAGCTGATAAGCAGGCTGGAGAGAACCAGGGGATATTTGTATTTAAACAATAAAAAGATATGTATGCTTAATATATCTTGGTGATACTATCTTTTTTAAACACTTAGAGTTAGCACAAATGAAACTGTTAAGAGCGAAAGAGAAGGAAATTGTAAGAGAAGACACTTGAGATAAATAGTTTTAAAGTCTTGAATAAAAGTAAGTGGGATATCAGAGAGGAGAAAGTCACCTACTGGGCTCCATTCAGGTGAAAAATACTTCAGTCTTCTTAAGCATGAAGCCAAGTAGAGATTTTGAAAACTCAAATGCCCAGAAAGGGGATGCATGGTAGTTGATGCAGAGATGCAACAGCAGGAGCTGACAAACTGATGGCAACGCAGCTGCCCTGAGATGTGCCCCAAAGATGAGAGTGTGTGGGGCAATGGGAACTCTCAGTGGTGGACCCAACATACCCCATGTACAGCCCTTTCATCTCATTTCCTAACACACCCAGTGCTGCTGACGAGTGCCTAAGTCCACTGTTTTAAAAGGCTTTCTGTCACTGCACATTTATAGTCTAACAGGATCCTGACTGGAAGCTCAGGTAAATACCATCAGGAGTTGGACCCACATCATAAATAGCTGGGAGAAAAGGAAAGGCAAGGCAGTGAGCCCATTAAAAAAAGCGTGAAACAAGCTCTTCCAGTGTGAAAAAGAGGTATTAC
This sequence comes from Pseudorectes ferrugineus, assembly GCA_008033365.1. Taxonomy (NCBI): domain Eukaryota; kingdom Metazoa; phylum Chordata; class Aves; order Passeriformes; genus Pseudorectes; species Pseudorectes ferrugineus. The sequence goes on from QWTY01016420.1 coordinate 9,299, forward strand.
TTTTTGAGGTCAGTATTTGAAGGAACCAAAAAGACAAGTGTAAGTGATAGACGCATTGGGGATTTTTCTGTTACAACTGTAGCACCCAAGTAGTTTGCATGTAAATTAAATAACACTTGTCCCTTAGTTCTACATCAGCCCTGTATTTCTGATCACCAAAAGGAAGGATTTATGATCTGTAGGCTCTGGCTGCAAGAAGTTACTTTGTTCCTTTTTCTTTTCTCGGTACTCATAAACTGCACTTCTCCCATGAAGCCTTTCAGCAGTGAACTCTGTACAGATTTTACAAGTCCGAGTTGGGCTGTACCTCATGTATAGCAGTATCTGAATAGTTTTTATGTGGTTTAGATTCCTGTGATTTAAATTCTGTAAAGATCTTATCTAGTGAAACTCCTTAACCGGCCGTCAACTTGTACCACGTGAGCAATCCTGTTGGTTTCTGAGCAATAAACTTCCTGCTTGAAATTTCTTCCTTGAAAAACATATGTTTTAAATGTTCTTGTCACTTATGCTTACAGATAGAATTTCAGGTTGCTCCAATTTTAGCAGAACTAATGAGATAGGGGGGAAAATATTAGCGAAAGGAGCTCTGTAAAAACACTCTTTTCCTATTAAAAAGAAAACAACAACAACAACAAATAACAACAAAAACACAATCAACAAAACAAAATCTCTGTTATTCAGGAAACATTGTTTCTGGATATTTATGACAAGACAGCCAAAAAAGGCAAACATTTGCCAGATGTCAATTTTTTTTACTGATAGAAACAGTTATGCCAAGTTATTAGTGGCATTTGGAATTCCTGTCTAAGGTCTCTGGTGAAATTTCTAGAAGGGGCTGAAGGACAGAGTGTGGCCTCTAGAGGTTGGGTTTTTTTCCAGAGGACTCTGTCAGGCATATGAGAAAGCAGAGTCTCCTGTATTTCTACCCTTGCCACCTTCAGTCTTTAAGCAGTACAATTTTCTATTTATTTGCTTGCACAATGTCAAGAACATTCCAAGGTCCTACACTGATCCTACCAGGAAAATCAGCTGTAGCTTATCCATTCACTTCAGTGAATGCAAGAGTACATCTCATACGTATGTTTCCCTCTTCTGGCAGCTCTAAAATACATGCTTTTGAAAGAGGTAATGTAAGATGTAATTTTTGCATACATTAAAATCCCTTGTGTGTAATTGAGTGAAGTATTCATAAAATAAATAATGCATTAGGATCTCCTTTGAGCTGTTCTTGTCCTGTACCCAGTAACCCTACAAGCCACAAGAGTCCAAAGAGGGGAAGACAAGGAGTGGAAAGAAACTCACCACAGTTATGCCATCATTTAGCAATGACTCTCCAAAGATCATCATGTAAAGCTGCTCATTAACGGAGGCTTCTTCAAAAACTACCAGAGCTGCCACGGGATCCACTGCTGAAATCATGCTGCCAAAGAGCAGGTTCTGCAGCAGGTTCAGGTCAGTCAGGCCGAAGGCTTCGATCTGGCAGACTCCATAGAGGGAGAGGCCAATCCCAAATGAGTTTATCAGAGCTCCCAGAACAGACCACCACAGAATGGATCCAAAGTTTTCAAAAAATGGGCGAGTTGGCATGAAATAACCCTCCTCCAGGACAATGGGTGGAAGGAGATACAAGAAGTAAATACTACTGTTCATCACTGGTGGAGATTTGTGATGGGAAGCAAAGATGATTGCTCCTACTAGTGCTCCAATGGCAATCAGGATGCAGCTTTCAGGCATAAGTCTTGGTAATCGGTGATAGATATGGAACCCTTGAATAAAACATTAGGGGATTATTCAAGTTTAAATTACCTGATGTCAGATAATTGTCTTGCCTGCATCTGTCTTCAGCCAGCCAGCTTTTGCTCTAAGGATTATGAAGGTAAAAACAGGCAGTACTCTTCCTTTCAAAACTAAACATTACCACACTTCTATCACTAAAGCAGGGCAAGAGTTTGACCCTGAATTTTTTCTTTTCCTGCTGCCCAGCTCCTGATTTCTGAGCAAGCATGTCTGAGCTTAAGCTCCTCTTCTGGGAAGGCAGAAACCTCTTTGAAAAGATCCTCCACAATTTGGAAAGAAAATATTCTCCAAGAATCCTTACTTCACACCTGCTGCTGGCTCGTCTAGTCACTATACAAGGAACTGTGTGATCATATTGTGAATGAGAGGTGCCTGTACTACAAATGTCAGGATTTTTTTTTTTAATTTACAAGAAGGAGAATGAGGCAGACTAAGAAATCTTTAAATCCAATGTCTGTGACTCCATGCTTGAAGCTAGTTCAGCCTTTATCTTGCAGCTCTAGAAGGTTCTGCCATGACTGTATTTCTGTGACCCTTGAATTATCAGTCTTCAAACACAAAGGAACATAAAAATATTTTTATGAAATTTTCAATAATTGTTTTAGGAAGCTATATTTTTTTTTTTTTACCAAGAAGTATGTTAATATTGTAACTCTACTCATCTGCCTTTTAATTTAAAAAATCATTTTCAAGTCTTCTGCCAGATTTACAGAATAAGGGGATTGTTCTGCCTTTCAAGATCTTGGATCTGTTTCCCACACTTAAATCATGAAATCCAGAAAGAAGATCACACCTGAATAAAACACTGAAAACTTTAACAGTTTGGAAATCTTCTTCCCCGGGTAGCCGGATTATTCTGACTAACTCTTTCTTCCAATTATATTTGAAATTAACAGCTCCACACTTTTCATCAAAAATAATATTATTTGAAAATTCACAGTAAAAGGAACAGGTCCACCTGGGAGGCATCACACAGTTCTTCTAAAGTATCTATTTCTTGTTTAAAACAAGGATATTGTGTAGATGTGCCATCTGTCAAGTCCTGTGCTTTTATGGATGATAAATAAAGAATTTGGTCAATATGTTTACTGTTAACACACTCTGCTGATACCATAACAAATTTTATTTGTGAAAATTTTGATTGTTATGTTATCAGTGAAGACATTTGTAGGAATTGGATTGAGGGCATCAGCTATAATGAAACTGGCAAATTATGGTTAGTGGTAATGATTTTTGTCAGCTGGGTGACTATGACATGAAAAATGTTTATCTTCAGGCCACCTCCAGAAAAACATCAGTCTCACCTGTGAGTCTGTTCTAAGGAAATGTTTGAAAATCCCACAGAAAGATCAAAAGAAAAGGGAGATTTTGTGTGTGCAACTCTTCACGTTATTACCATCTCCTTCATTTATTTGATATTGCTGCATTAATACTGAATGGTCAAAATAATTTAAGCCCAGTCATGAAAATGTGTAAGGCATGATGAGCCTTTTTTGCCATGCTAATCGCAGTCCCTACTGCAATTATTGCTATATGAGTTGTCTTTCCCCATTCAGATACCCACATGGAGGTCTAATAGAAGCTAGATGCATTGGTATGCATTCAAAAGGTACTTAGCCTACATCTCTGATGATCCACACCCTCAGAGACTCTCAGTCTCTCTCCTCTGGTATTACTTTTCACACCAACTTTAAAGAGCAAATATACAAGACAAAGACTCAGAGGGAAATGTTTCCTCTTATTCACAAAAAGGAAGAATTCTTTACACTTTCTCCCAAAATTCAATACACTTGAAGTCTCAGTCTGGTGTAACTGATTTCTACAGCTGTGTCAGGTTGCAAATTCCAGTATCTTGTGATGGATACGGACTAGAAAAATGAATGGACAGCACTGTGTCAGGGAGTTCTGTTGCTACTTGCGACTCACAACCCAAGAGACGTGATGGTTAGAGGTCATATGTTAACTTTAGTAAGATGGAATCATCTTAAGGTGGAATTTTGGCATTGCCATGGTAATGAACACAGCTGTTCTTTTGAGGACAGATGCTGTCAAATCAATCCCAGCTACAAAATGAATGAAAGTTACTTGGTTACGTTGTACTTTTTTAACTTCTTTCCAAGCTAGGAAGACCCAAGATCCCATTATCTACTTACCTATTTTTGCAAAAGAGGCAAGGAGGATCCAAAGGGTAACTTCATAGGGAATTTGCACATAGTCATAGTCCAGTGTGAAAACATGTAGCCTTGTGTCTTGTGAAGAGTCAACAGCATCACTGGAATCAGGTTCATAGTGAGGCAAGGACCTCTTGCCCAGGCTGGGCTCATCCCCATAAGCAGCAGCAGGACAGGATACCACGCTCAACAGCAACAGCAGCAGGTTGGAAAGCTTTGCATGTGCAAGCGTGGCAGAGCCCATATTGGGCTGTGACAATTTTGTTACAGATTTAGCATATAGTGGGTGCATGAATGTGTGTGACAGTCACTTCTGCTGATTCGTGCTGCTCATAGGCACAGCCACTTCTTCCTCAGGGCTCTTTCATTTGCCTGTTAGAGGTCATTTTATAGTCCTAACGTGCCTGTCCCGTTCCTTGTGTTACAGACGGACCTGGAGTTTGTATGAAGATACCGGTTGTGCAGGTTCCTCTGACCCAGAAAAACCTTGGCCACAGCATCACCCTGTTGAGGAATAAAAAAGACCTTTCCAAGTGCATTATTTATCCAGCCTCTCCGATTTTTCCACTGGAAAAAAAAAAAAACAAAAAACCCAAACAAAACAAAACAAAACAAAACAAAACAAAACAAAACACTTTCAATGCTCACCGTTCAGGCAGCAAGAGCAGCACGAAGGAATAGCATCAGCTGGGAGAGGTGGTCGCAGCCTGGGCAGGCAAGAGAGCCTGCTTCGTGCCTGCCTCCCCTGCTCAACTGGCACCTCGGGCACCACACTTGGCACTACTCACTGGCCCTGCACCACCTGGTAACAAAACTACTCAGTGTGTAAATAAAGGGCCTGTGCAGGGCTTGCGGTAGGGACATCTGGTGGGGGACTGCGCAAATTACAGCCTCGTTTGGAAAGGGACTCCCTCTCTCAAACGTGTATGTAATTTAGCAGGTAATTTCAACATAAAGGGGAAGGTCTGAGTCACACCACCTGCCTAAAATTGGATCTTGAGTTGTCCTGTATTTGGCATTTGTTTTACTCATACCAGTAAGGTATTTACTGGGCAGACACATTATCCTCCTCCAGCTGCTCTAAGGATCATTTTTTTAAAAGGTCAGCATCTTCTCTCCTCCACAAAAACTACCATGTCTAGTGTAAGGATATCAGGGTGTACAAACATAGTGCTGTTGATTAGAAGCTTCTAAAGCCTGTATTACTTGCATTAGAACTGAGTGTATTTAATTTACTGACAAATTATTCAAAATACTGAAATTCAGTAGTGATTCGATTGTGTTAGAAGACAGTGCAGATAGTGCAGATGGGGATAATAGATGTGATACCCCAAAACAACTAGTTCTGAGAACCCTGCAACCACACTGCATGTGCTTGGGAGGGGATTCCTTTTGACCAACTGATCCCACAGACTGAATGTCCCTTCATGGATGGAGAATATCTTCCACTTGACTTTCTGTGGAAGGGATCCAGTGTGTGCAACTGTGATGCTCTGTAATGCAAAACAAAAGGCAACATGCGGTGACAACCAGGAAATTTGCATCAAAATTGTAATGATCTGAACCAAATCTCCAACACGGGTTCAACTGCAATGTCAAAATTTTCTGTGGTACAGTCAGTGATACCCTTTGATGTTCTGCTTCTACATGAAGAACTATCTTCTGTCAGCCTCCCAGCACCATCAGTCCTCCCACGAAAGCTTTAACCCCAATATAGCATTAGGTCGATAATGCTCAGCCTGCTTGCAAAAGAGTTCTTCTTTCCAGTATACAGAGCCTGTTAACAGCAGTATTTCTTGAAATCCCTTTCCAACAAGGAATCCAGCAGATGAGATATTCAATTAGCATTATAAAACAAGAAGTTGTTCACTTGAAGGCCAAATGTGAGCAGAACAACAGACCAGTGGCTATACTACTCCGATTCCTTAATACTGACCATTGCATTTCACTCAGATGCAGACATACACACACAGACTGCAAGATGGTTTGAGAGTAAGTGACATGAACTATGGAGAGCTGGCAGCCAGAGGACTGCAAGGGAAAGACTTTAGAGTCCCTGGAAGTCTACTAGCTGTGACAACCAGGGCTTTGATTTACACCTGCAACACACCTATGATGCCAACAGGTTCAGTGGGCATTGAGTGACCAGCACCAGACAGGAGCAGCAATGATCAGGTGCAGGTGTCCCTAAGTGTGAAATGTTTCAAAACTGGTAGAATTCTTCCTCTCATTGAAGGAAGGATGGAGATGCCTGGGATAAACCTATGCAGTGGTCCTTCTTTTCTGAATCCCTTTGGCATACCCAGTTGTAGCAGTCTCCCATGGTATTTTCTTGGTGTTCACACTGGAGGAGGTAACTCATTTGAAAAATTTGGGTATGTCCCACTGGACTGCATCAGAAAATTAAACTGCAAGCTTCCTCTTGAGTTCCCTTTCTTTTAATCTTTTTCTAGAAAACAAGTGTAAAAATATTCCAGAAAGAAATACAGTGCAAAGACCATTGTATGTCTCAATATCAGAGCAAAATGGTATAATAAATATAATAAAAATTGTAATAAAATATTAATTTATGAATGATAGCTCACATTTACAGTCGCGTGCAGTGGCACAGTTTTGCTGTGCACTGTCACACTTCAGTCCTCCTGACTGTTTTGGAGGGAGCTATTGTTGGTTGTAGTGACAGTTGACAGTGGTCAGATGATATAGAAAATCATGTTACCATTCCTGATCCTGATGTCATCCCCCTGTGAAATTTCTCCTATCAATATACCAGTCTGAATAACCTTTGGGATAAGCCCTTCAGGCTGCAATTTCCCAGCCTCTTAGTAGTTTTCATTGGCATGTGGTAATGCATGTATTTCCAGAACTTCTTGTGTGGAGCAGCAGAAATGGAAGACTTCCAGGTAACGATGGGTAAAATCCGAAGTGCTTTCTTCACTACTGGAGGCAAAGTCTCTGGCTCTTGGAAATCCTGGAACTTTATTAATACTAGTTTGATCCTTTTATCTTCCAATGCACAATTCACCGCTGCCTGCAGTTCAAAGATGCTTGGTCCACTGACATAGGCTGGGCTCAAAATAATTATTACCCGTCTGCTTTGTTTAATAGCTGTTACAACTTCATCTGTGTATGCTGGAGAGAAAATGGTGAGAGTTACTGCATTCTACAATTGAGTTTTTATGTTATCAGTTCCTTTATCAACAGTTAAAACACAGAAATAAGGAAAGCCAAGATTAGGAATGCTGAGCAATCACTTAACCCCTAGAAATGTGTTTGCTATCAGAGGGTACCATGGCTGTTCTTATACAACTGAAGACCACAACTTCCTGCTTAGGACATGAAGGGCACAGCTGAGACCTCAACACACTTAAACAGGGTGTCAAGGGACACTTGGACTTGTCCTTATCTCTCCCAGGAACTTTCTAATACACAGGGCTTTCTAATTACTGCACGTGGCGCTGATCAAAGTTGCTTAGAAAGTAACTACTGTAATACTTGTGATCTTCTTTCCAGAGAACAAAGTTTGCTTGCAAAGAAATTCTTGTACAAGGAATTTCATCTCATCCTAGTATCTCACAGTGACCTCACTCCAAAGTATGTATGCCTCAGCCACAGGGACCAGATACAAAGATCAAAACATTATGAGATTCGAACATAAATTCCACTACCAAAATATACAATGTGTTGCTCTGGTGCATAAGGTTTCTTTGGGAATTGAAATGCAATTTTATAAAAACTGAAGATTTTCTACCATCCGCAGGGACCTTACCTCCTCCCGGAAGAATATCTCTTTCAAGAATACATAACTTGTATCCATATTTATTTTCTAGCATATCTGGAAGAAGCTCCAGGGCAAATTTTTCCTCACTAATTAAAGCAGAGTCACTTTCAGAAGAGTTTAGTTTTGCATAGGACACAAACGCATCAAATTCCTTGCCATCTAAAATAAATAATAAATAAATAAATAAATAAATTACATTCTATACATTAACAAGTCTGGCTGAAGCATTCAGCTTCTTTCTTAACGCTCGGTTTCCATTTATATCTATTTAAGTAGGCACATTACAAACCTAAAATTATGACCCATTCATGGATTACAGCTATCCAGTCACCGAAGACAACCTTGCTCCTCACTGTCCTGCAAATTTTGTAGACATATGCTACCAAAGAAAACAAGGAAGGTACTGATGTTTAGTGCAAGGTAGTTTAAAGATCTGGTCTGTTCCAGACAAAAGCTGTGTGGTAGGGAATGATTCCCAGTCTTTTCTCTCATTTGCCCAAATGCTGATTCAAAAAAAATTCTTGTCAATGGCCAATCTTCTTTTAAAATATAATTAATCTTAAAGGAACAATGTTCTTAAATATTAGCTGCTTGCAAAAGATATGCTGTTTTTAGACACTATTACGTTTGTAAACAGAGAGACTTGTGTAAGGAGCAAAGGCTAAGTCTGATCAAAATATCAGCTCAGACACCAAGCACTGACTAGTTGTTGAACTTTAACTCTCATTAAAAGAATGTTTGTATGCAGATGAAACATAGGTAAAGAATTTTTCTTAGCTTTGATCACCCTGGTACCAACATCCTGAGTTAGGTCCATTCTTAACTACAAGGCAAAAGCAAATTTTATCTATTTGTTGAATAAAATTTGAACTATACTTGAGGGAGAAGGAACATAAAAAACTAGAATTTCTGGTGAAAGCAAAAGGCACAGTGGACCCAGTCCCGTTTCCCAGTTACTTGAGGTCATGTAAGGTGTCCTAAGACTGCCAGATTTGACAGGGGAAGTATTGGAGACTCAAGTCTTTTGGAGTGGTAGGATATCCTCAGGCAGCCCAAATTACATCAGACACCTATGTTCAATTAGCTGAATTCTATCACATGACAATATAATGAATAGAAACCAGAAGGAAATTCCCCTGTGTAGAGCAGAGTCCCACTGCAGGGTGAGCTGAGAGGCTCCCTAGATTTCACCATATTGACTGCACCTTCACTGCTTGGGAACTGAGACACCTGCATCCAGCAGAGACACCTAAGTGCTGAGTATCATGACCCACATGCCTTGGTGTTAACCTCATGACTTCTATCCCTAGATGTAAGATTAGGATCACAGGCACGATCTAGAGCCACCAAGTTCCCACAGGATCTAGAAGAGCCCATATGTAAAGCAAATACAGAAAACTAGCATGGATGAGCTGGGGCTGAACACTCAAATTCAGAACCAGCACGTAGCAGAAAGTATGTGATCAAAACAAAACAGAGGTGTGCAGATTAGGTTTGGAGGCCAAGAGCGTGATCAGACAACACATGTTGCATCTCTGCTCCTCCCCTCTGCTCCTGGACACACACTTGCAATCACATCCTTCTACTGGTGCTGAAGCTCTTGTGATAATAGAGGGAGATGATTCACTTTGCTGGCTACACACCGTCTTTTATTGAGTTATTTTTCTGCCAAGTTGAGCCACTTTAGGCCCACAAGAGTGAATCACCAGCAGTAGGCACACAGGACTAATGTGGGAATTAAAGGTGGGGCAGAGGGTCACTAGATTGGTTTAGCTGAACTTCAATTCATCTATACCCTAAATTGAAGCTCCTTTGAAAACAGATTTTAAATGACAATTGCAGTACAAGCCAGGTATTCCTCATTTCACCCACAGAGGTCACTGCAATCTTATTAGACAACAACCACTAACACACGCCTTTATAATATTACTATTACAACAGCAAGTTAAAAACAAATACAAAATAAGCACCATTAAGCCATTTTTTCACATAACTGTACAGGACAATTACAAGCTGAGGAACATTTGGTATTGTATTTAAGATGCTGAAAGTGTAGGAAATTAAGAACACCTGACTTAAGCAAATTGATGGCATAGGTGGTCTATAAATGTTAGTATCAAATCTCCTGCATTATTTTTCTCTCCTTATGGAAGAAGGCAGGAATTTTAAGATATCTATCTTAATTGGCTAAGGAGGCCAATTAACCCCAGAGGGGTAGTGGTTTCTCTGTCCACAAGGTCCTGCACAACCTGGTCTAGGTTGGCTCTGCCTTGAGCAGGTGCCCAGGGGTACCTTCCAATCTTGTAGGATTCTTCAATTCTCTGATTCTGTGCTGAGAGGGACATGAGAGAAGAAACGATAGAAAGGAAGAAACAGCAAAATCAAGTCATAACTGCTGCTTTGCTGCTCTATGAGCCAGCCCTCCCAGACCTCAGGTGACTTGATATGCGTCCACATGAAGTGAGAAGGACAGCATCCTGCAGGTGAGAACACATTTTCCTTGGACAGAAAACTATCTGGGTATGCACGGCTGGTCTGCACGCTGCAAAGGGTGCTGTGTGCATGAGGTGCATGAAAGTGTTCAGGCAGGGGACGGGGACTGCCACGGTGGAACCCAACAGTGTCTTTACCTTCAATGCACACGCCTTGGCAGGTCTGTCTCTGTCCTACTGACATGCAGGGTGTGCTCTAAGGGGACTTTCCACAGGTCGTTAAATCACTTTGTTACCAGATAGAGGGGAAATTTTGAGTGATTTCCCAAATTGCTTTTGCCAAAGGCTTTAGGGCTCACAAAATTGTTTTCCAAAAGGGCAGTTAATTTTCTACTTGTGTATGTATTTATAGGTGCCTAGATATAGTTGTTTCACACTCAGGTGTAAGGTACATATGCAAACACAAAAGCAGACTCAGACACCTCTATCTCAAACTGCATCAAGATGCAAGAATTTTTAGAAAAATTTTCTCAGGCACAAACTATCAGAATTCTTTCAACCCATGTAAGAAAATTGTACATTAAGTTCTTTGAAGTAGTCATAGTGATTCCTGATACATTTTTACACTGTCTACTATTTCAGAGGCCTGTTTTAGCTGAGATGATGGGGCAATGCTACTACAGAGACTTGAAAAATCAAAAGTTAATCACTCGGGTGCAAATGTCAAGTTGTTTCCAAATTTTTAGAAAGGAAGTATGAATATTTCCCAAATATTCACTTCTCAGTTGGTGTCCTTTATCGTCTTATTTCTCTCTTTTGTTTATTCTTCTGAGAAACTTTTTGGCTTCAAGCAAAAAAATACAATAGACTCCGGAGTCCTTCACTCTGTTATGCAAGGTCATTTCATTCTTGTCCAAAGGTTTTGTTGAACTTTTTCAGAGAATGATTTTGAAATTTGGAGATGCTAAATTATTCCCTGCAAATGGACTGCCAAAATTCAACTTCCTACTCTAATCTTCTATGGGTAAATTAGGGTAAAACTCTAACTGACATTTCAGTTGGTGTTAGATATTTCTTTCACACTATCTTTCTTTTTTTCCATCTGCATTCACTGAGCATCTTGCAAGGTTTAACAGTCTTTGTATTGGCTCATTGAGAACGGGGTCATTAAGAGAACTTAATTAAATTAGTAGTTCATACCAGATTGGCAAAAGGCAGTAGAAAAACTGGAGAAAATTAATATTATACAAGGTTTCTTACCTTCTGTGCTTTTGTTGTGGACCAGATAACTTCGATACATCAGCACTATTTCAATCCAGTGCTGGTAAATAAAGGCAGTGCACAAAACAAATGCAAATAGAGTAGAAATGGCACTGCATAGTATATATAGGAACAACACTGCAGAAAGAAAAGAGTCTATCATAACTCGGGTTTCCAAATTAATATTGACATTTAGATTAAAAACTCAGTCCAGAAATGGGGACAAACCATCTCACAATCTTTTTTCTTATCCCACTGGCAAAATTCAGGGAAGTCAAGATTTCATATAGCCACAAACCTTAACATAGAATTTCAGTCTACCATCAGTGACCTTTTTTGCATGGCATCTCTTTGGTGGTATGAAAAGCTAATCTGTGACAGAAGGCACAGAGAAAACAGTCTCTGGTACACTCAGCAATGCTGAAAATAGTCATCGCCTGAGATGGAAAAGCTACATCAGAACAGACGTAGCTGCACACAGTGCCCTGCTGGCAGCTTCCTGTGCCACCCCAGTGATGAATCTCCACTGTGAACGATGGTTCAACACTTCAATTTCCACACTGATTCTGGTTTGGGCCTTGAAAGGCAGCCACGTTCTTATCAGTTATGGTAACTTCCCAGAAACACGCATGCTAAGGACTGGGAAAACAAACAGAAATGTCCTATGAAAATCAGGGAATACTGTTGCTTTCAGCAGCCTCTCTGCTTCAGTTTAGTAGATCACCTATTAATGTTCAGAGATGCTACTCTCCTCTTCTTCCTTCCAGTTACTCTCCATCTTCCACTTGGCTCACCCACCTGCAGTAAGTCCCCAGATAGCCCTGTCCTTCTGAGTAACCCTCAAAATACTGTGGCTTTCAAGACATTTAACAATCAAACTTTTCCCACCCAGGTTCAAGAAACTTCTGCAACTGGCTAAAAGCCAGTGTGAATGGGGAATTGGTAGCAGCAGAGTAAATCAAAATGTGTCTTCAGGGGCAAATAGTCACCAATTGATAGCTTTACCTCTCTGCTTTCTTTTCAGCTGGATCACAGCAGTGGCATTTCCCACTGAATTCTCAGCAAAGCATGTGAAGTTGCTTCTGAGGTCCTTTTCAGTAACTTCTTTCAAAGTTGCAACATGAAGAAGTGTGTGCCCCTTCAAGCCTTTTGGATAGACACTAGAGGAAAAAAAATGTGTATTTGCATGATACCTTTCCTATTCATTCCCACAATCTCCCAATATTTTACACACAAAAATAGAGGAGCTTGCAACTTCTTAACATTCATCTTGAACTTTTAACAGTGATGCAATATTCTGGTTTGGAACCTCAATTTGGTTTACACATGGTAAGAAAATATTGACACTGTAAGAAAATACTTTCATAGGCCTGAAGACTGAAAGGTTTATTCTTAGTTCATCTACTCAGCAAAATATTTACCACTTGCATAGTTTTCAATATATAGTCCCCTTTACTTCTATAAGATTACTTGTGGTTTTCTAAGATGTAAAATATTTGCCCAGCAAAAATGCAGAGAAATGAAACTTCAAAAAGGAGCCCCAAGACAGAACCAGCTGGGCAAAAAGACTGAGCAGCACAGCCTCTTGCACAGGGGTAAAAAGCCCAAGGACAGGATAGGAAAACAGAATAAGAGGGATATAAGAGATAGAAGTATAAGAAATGAAGAGGTAACAGAGGAATCCCTTCAGGGTTGAGTGAAGGATATGGGTAACAGATCTGTGTCTGCAATCACTCCAGAATATCCAGGGTTTCTGAGTTTCAGCATTCCTCTTTGAAAGCCACAAGTACAAGCATCTCTGGGTCATCCTAAAAGGCATCTCACATCAGGCCACTGCAAAATGACAGTATCCCGTGGCACTTCCTCGTTACCTCAAGATGCGTAGGAGTAAGCAAGGGCAAGGATTCAACCAAAGTCTGTTGAGGATGTTTCATTTATTTGTATTTTTAAAAAATTAATAGAAACTCTACCCATGAAAAAAGCTAAAAACTTGTTAAGAAGAATATTCTAAATCTAAACATTCTAAAGTTAGGAAAATCCAATTTCCAGTCTACCTCATGAGTGTGTGCATGTGTGTGTGTGATATCATCATTCTTTTTTTTCCTCATATGACTCCTATTATGAACTTTATTTTAGCAGTGACAGCAGGACTTTTGCTTCCTCCAGTATACAGAAAATTTACCCATACTGTTGAGTCAGGGCTGTGTAGTAAAAGATGCACTTGTCTATGTTGCCTCTTCTCTGTTGCTTGCCCAAGTTGAACACTGCGTAAGTGGATGAGAACAGGAAGGAAAGGGAAGTGTAGTGACTATAGGGGTTGTCCCCAGGTCATAGGAAACCTTTCCCCTACATGTTGCTTCTCTGCAGGGTCTGGTTAATTCTTACCAGGGAAGAGTCCCAAAATTCAGTGTCCTGAAATTCAGTGCTGCAAGTCCTCAGACCTGGTACGTAAACACACCCTGATGTCTGAGACACAAACTCCTTTCAAGGTCCACAGTACTGTTTTGCTGATCTGATTTATTCCCCACTCAGAGACAGCTTCCAAAGACAGATTGTGTGAATTGCTAGCAAGGCACAAGAGAGACTGTGCTTTCAAGAACACTTGAAAACAAGAACACTTGAAAACAACTGAGGCAGGGACAGGCAACCAGGAACCCTTCATGCTGAAGCTGTCTATGAGCTAAAGCTTTAAGAAGAGCTAAGATTGTGCAGAGTTTGAGTTCTTGATTTTATGGCCATCAGTATGTGCTTCTGTATGTGAAGGTCACATGCCTGTCACATGCTCGTGGACATACACATTACTAGGTGAAAAAAAGAGCCTTCTAACTTTATTGCAATTAAATGTATTCAGTAAAGTTGTTCTAGAAGGACTTTTACAGCTGCTTGTGGTGGTAGTAACTAGGTTACTGGGGCAGGAACGGGGCGGGGGGGGGGTCGGTTTTCTCACCTTGTTTCCTGATTCAATTTCTCATTTATATTCTCTTCGTTGTTTCGTTTCCATGTTACCCTCACTGGAGAAACTGTTTCAAACCCAAACTGTACACGGCATTCCAATTCAAGTGGCTTGCCTGGAACAAATTAACACAGAAAAACCATGCCTGCAGGTCACCAGAATATTATTCTCTTAAATAGCTTAGAAAGCAAAGTTGGTTTGCTTTATCAAGATCTATCATTATTTATCAATATCTCATTTAAATATTTTCATTTGCTTTTAGGTCAGGAATTGAAACTTACCAAGCTCTACTTCGAGGATCACAACACCATTGGGATACAAAAGGTTTGGTGGGTGAATAGTGTTTTTTGCTGCAATTAACAAGAATATCATTAAGCATAAAGTTATTGTCAGTGCAGAGGACCAAAGAAAATATCTTACAATTTAATTTTTCAAGTTTTAGGTGGAATTTAGACACCTAAGTCCAAGAGGATGGTTTACAGTTCTTGAGGTATCTGAGAGTGCACAGATAAGGGAGTTTCAACAACAAAACTTGTGTAGCTACTTAAACACCTGCTATCTCATTTACTCTGAGGCATTGTCCTCTTACATGAGCTGAGAAGCTCAGCATCTAGCCTGCATTTAAGATTATTTAGGATTCAAACATTAGGAACTCCCCTTGCAAAACCCACTGAAGGGTGCAATCCTCATACCAGTTCCCTGCCAAGCCTCTTCCCATGCCCAGTAAGCACAAACACCACACACACCTCATTCACCAGCACAGATACTTGCACCAAAATAGCCATGTTGTTTTCAAAACTCGGGCTGCCAAAGGGCACAGATAATGACACCCACCATAAAACCCACAGCTCTGATATTCTAGGAAAGTCCCATGCTGCACGAAATGGTGCCACATAACACCTTTTTTTTTTTTTT